>VMDR010024730.1:0-14849 GCA_007922815.1 Macrotus californicus | reverse complement strand
AAGACCTTACAGCTCCCACAGGTAAGGACACCATAATGACATCCTGATGCTTCATCCCCACAGATTAAACAAATCTTCTGAGGTAACGACTCGAAGCTGTACTGTGGGCTCTGGCTGGCTTCTGAATCTGGCCTTGAAAAGCAAAACAAAGTATTCCATTTATTTTTAGGTGCAACACTATCTAGACCAAAGTCTCTTAACCCCAGAATTGACCATGAAAACTTACAAAAAATAGAGCTGTATAGACACACACCTGAAAGATGTGAAATGAAACTTGAAACTAAATCCCTTATTGAATCCACCAGACTTGCAAACTACTAGCCATTCATCAGTAACACTAATGTGAAAGAACAGTAAATAATGTCCAATTTTTGTTCAGGAAAGTTCACTCGTACTTACCAATGCTTTTGTTCTGAGATTTAAAACACAACCCTGGAATGACTGTTTACTCCAACAAGTCTATGTATTTGTCATTTTAAAGGACTGTTTAACATATGGACACTGTGTTTGCCTATTCGCAGCACTTAAGACACATTTCCTTTAAAATTCCATTCCCTTTTAGTATGTAAAGTAAAAAGTTTTTGAAAACCCCTGTGAAAAGTTGTAGCGAATCCGAAACAATATTAGAATACAGGGCACTGCAGTGGTTGATATTTAAATCCACAATTTAAAAATATGACACAAATTAATTTTACTCGAGATTCGTTTGAATATGGAACGGTTCTGGCCGGCTACCCTACCTGCTCCAAGTGCCACCCCTCCAGGGGGAACGGTGCCTTCAGGTGTCTCCATGACAGACACAGCCAGTAAAAGTCCTTCTAAGAAGAGAATCGTTTAATAAAACCCCAAACTCGCTGCACCCTTTCCTCTCCACGGTGCTACCGCGGAGCTAGGGTGACGCTGCATATTTTAAGTCAGGGCTGCTCTTGCCTGGGAAACGCGCACGTTTGGAAGAAAAACATGCTTTCTGGAGGCGCGCTCCAAAAAGGGCACGTTCTGCGAACCCTTTGGGGCCCCCAAAAAGTGAAGAGAGGAAGGGAAAAAGGAAAGCCGAAGTACCCCGGCGCCCCGCCCAGGCCACCCACCCTCTCGCGGGCGCCCGGGGGAGCCGCGGCCGGGCGCGGCGGGACTGGAGCCGCGGGCCGCCAGCCCTCCGGACCGCCACTCTCGCGACACGCGGGGAACGCCGCCGGGGCCCTCACCTTAGGTAGTTGAGATAGGGCGGGTAGACCTGCGACAGGCCCTCCTTGAGCACGGAGGCCGGGTAGCTGAGCTGCGGGATCCCGTTGATGCCCAGAGGCGGGTAGAGCGCGGGGGCCGCCCCGGCGGCGCAGACCGAGGTGGAGGTGGAGGGCAGGCCGTCCCGCGGCAGCAGGCAGGAGCCCCCGCCCGGCGCCTTGCAGGGCTGTGGCGAGAAGGAGCCCGGGTGGGGCGGCGTGGCCTCCGCTTTGTACAGCATGCACTCCAAAGTCGACCCCGACGGGGAGGGACACGGGACCGCGGCTCCGGCGGGCGCGGCCGCCACTGCGGGTTCGCCAGGTCTGGACGCCGGCGCTCGCGGAGGAAGCGGGGGCGGCGGCGGCGCCGCCAGCTGGAAATCCGGGAAGACCGCGGGGTTGGCACCAGCCACCAGGTACGGCCGCGGGGAGCGCCCAGAGGCCTCGGCGCCTTCCTCTTCCTCCTTGATCTTCAGGGCAGGCGGCTGGAAGTCGCCATAGAGCGGGAACGCGTCGTCCTTGGGCTCGCTGTCGGACGGGTACGCGCAGTCGGGGAAGTCTCCGGCGGCGATCGGCGTGGACGAGGACGAGGGCGAGCCCCGCGGCGGGGCAAGGGCGCTGACAGCCGTGGCCCCGCCGTCATAGCTCTCCCCTTCCAGCAGCTGCCGAGTGCGCGCGGCCAGTATGGCCGGGTTGAGTGGCAGAATGGGCAGGTGGATAAAATCCATCACCATGGTGGTCATCGGGGAGCGCCCGGGCGCCGCCGGCGTGTCTTGTTCTGCCAGGGCGACCCTGGGCGCCGAAAAGCGGGGATCTTCCTTAGGGACCAGGGCGACACCTCCTTCGGCCGCCCCAGGAGCGGTGGCCGCGGCTCCCGCCTCGGCCGCCGTGCCTCCCAGAGGCCGGGGTTTGCCCTTCAGCAGCGGACCTACCGAGCCCTCGGACTCAGAACCATCCTCCCCCTCCAGCTCCACCACAGTGGGCTGCGGAGACGGCTTCACTGCGGCCCCGGGCCAGTGATGGGTGCCAGAGGTCGGGGGCAGCAGCTGCCGGGACGGTGACAGGCCCTTGGGCAGCGCTTTATAGGCAGCTGCGGTCCCGGGGCTGTCGCCTGCCTTGCTCTCTGGACGGCTCATGAGCGAGGGCAACACCCCCTGGGTGGCGGGGAGAGCCTGGGGTTCTTCCGGAAGCTCGGGGCCAAACAGGCACCAAGGGCTGGTGGCCTCGTAGGCGGGAGGGCTGGCGTGGCTCTGCCCCGGACCTGAGGGCGCCAGTAGTGTGTCCAAGACACTGTCCAGGAGCCCGCTGTCCTTTTCTGGGGGTCTAGAGCTGCCACTGCCTGCACCCCTTGTGGCTTCAACTCTGGGATACACCCCCTCTACATTTGACAGCACCTGCTGGTCCTGTTCCTGGCAGGGCCGCGGGAAAGTGAGCCCACCCAGGGAGACGACGGGCAAGGCGTCCGAGGTCTGGCTCGCCTGGAAGGGGCCAGCGTCGGGGCGTCCCAGCAGAGGAGATCCGACCTGGGTGGGGGAGGGCGCGCCGCCCACCACGTGGGGAGCCCGGGAAGCCTTCGCCTTCAGCTCTGTCATAATGACCTGACTCCACTTTTCCCCTCCCCTGCCTCTGGGGAGGGGGGCTGCGGAAGGAGGGGGGGTGTTGGGGGTATAGGAGCAGCTGGAGGAGAAAATAGGTGTGGGATTTGGCCGGATCGGGCGGAGTTGGGGGTGGGGGATCTCCACCTCCTGGGTCAGAAGGGGGCGGCGCTGGTCAGCTCCATCTGGTAGGTAGGGGACGGGTGGCAGTTGTTCCGTCCCCGAGGCGAGCGGGGAGAGCAGGACAGGTCGTCGTGGGAGCTCGTGTCCTAACTGGGAGAGTTCTCCAAGAGAGTTCTCCGACTTGAGTCTGAGGACCGGATTCGCAGAGTACTCACAAGTCTGCACTCGAGGGGCGGCAGCTCGAGCAATTAGGTGCGGCTCTATCTCCCGACTTTTTCTCCGGCTTCAAAACCGCGCTGGCCGTGCAGCTCCCAGTCCCTGCCTGCGTTCCACTTCCCTTGTCACTAAGACCCTGGGGCTACTTGGACCTCTCAGTACAGCCCGTCGTCGAGAAGAGGAGTGAGTCTGCCGGCTCCCTATAGCTGGCGACAGCGATCTCTCTGCAGCTCACTTTTTCTGTCCAGTCCAAGAAACTCCTGTGCTCAAACGTCTAGTGAAAGGTTCTCATGGAGAACGCTGTGCACACACCGGGTCCTCGCACGCTCAGATAGCCCAAGGCTTAACTGGAATAGTGACAGCTTTGAACTGGCCCCACAGCTTTCTAATAAGGCCGCCTCCCCATCTGGAGGCCCCGCCCAAAGCCCCTCCCTACCCCAATCACGGGCCTGATCTGAAATTCTGGGCTCGGTACTCTCAACCGCTATTCTGAATTCCACTCTGAGTAGCAGGTGCTGTGAGATGGAGCTTCATAAACATACTAGGTTTTGTACTGCCAATGAAGAATTACACCCAATCTGACTGGGAAAACAAATGCATTCCATCAAAAGTTGAATTTTCAGGATTTCAGTTTTGTAAAGATTTAACATAGAGGGAGATGTTTGGCTGTGTTATCTTTTAGAATAAAAGTATTGAGGATGATCCTAAATAATATATGAGATTCCTTCTCTCTCTCTCCCCCTCCCCTCCACCTCTCCCCTGACTTCCATAAAAGTGAGTACTTCCTAATGTCTCTTACCACAGTCATGTCCTGCTCTCCTTGAATAAGGTGGCCTGGAAGTCTAGGGGTGGAAGACAGTTGACAATACCTCTCTACCTGTGCAAACAGTTTACATGCTGTGTGTCTTAATTCGATTTGTCCTGAGGGATGCATCCCAATTTTTAATAAATAGCACTTTAAGAGAAGTTTTCTTTAACACCAGTGTATATCCTGTGCTACATCATAAGTTTCTTGAGATATTGAATGGTATTTTCTTCCCTCAACACTCTTATTCTTGAAAATATTTATCTTTGAGTTTTATAAGCACCTCTTACTTCATGAAGGTATGGTAGAGAGAGGAGGAGATTATTGCAATATATTTGAGTTACAGAGCCGTAAACTAACACTCTCTGTGTTGCACCCAAGACTATTGAGTATCTTGACATCATCTGCAGTAAACCACATTCAAAACTAAATCGATCATTTGGAAAGTTCCTCAAGGTCTTCTCTGTGCTGATGCCCCGCAGGTTCTCTTGGCCAAACGCAGACAGTACAATGGAAGTCTCGAAGACTTCAGGAGGGGCAAAGACATTAAAGGTAAGGAGCCCAGATCCCTGAATCACCTGAGGAGGGTCTACATGGGTGAGAAATAACCCTATCATGTTAGGCCACTGGATATTGGAATTGCTTCCAGCAATCAGCTTACTCTGACTAATTTTAGATATAAAGGAGTTAGGCTTGTAGAGGGGGAGTGAAGATAATTCCAAGAAGCAGACAGAACAGGTTCACAGGACCTCAAATAGCAAGACATATGGGAACTGCAACAAAGCCATTATGGATAGAACAGACAAAGGTTGGAATGGAAGAAGATGAGGCTAGAGAGGGGAACTGATTTATTATTAATACTGTTATTGTTGTTTTGGGGCTTTCCTCTTTCCAATCCATTTTAACCCACTCAACATGCTCTATTGAGATGAAATTCACATACCATATAGTTCATCTGTTTTCAAATGTACAATTAGGTGGTTTTTAGTATATTCATAGATGTGTGATCATTGCCATTAGCAATTTTAGAACACTTACATCATCTCAGAAAAAACAACAACAAAACCTTATACCCATTAGCAGTCACTCCTCATTTGCTCCCCAAACTTCCCAGCAGCCATTAATCTACTTTCTGTGGATTTGCCTATTTTGGACATTTCATGTTATTGGAATTATTTTATATGTGGTCTTTTTTACCAGCTTCTTTCACTTACCATAATATTTTCAAGGTTCAGCCATGTTTATAGCATATATCATTACTTCATTTCCTTTTATTGCCAAATAATATTTCACTGCAGGGATATACCACATTTTATTTATCAATATAACACCTGGGTTGTTTTACTTTTAGGCCACAGGTGGCAAACACAAGGCCCATGGGCCAAATCCAGCCCTCCACCTTGTTTAATCTGGCCCGGCACCTTGTTTCTACCCAGTAGCAGTGCCCAGCTCTCACTTAACTGTTACGGAGTAGTTACATTTATACAGTCCTAAAGTTACATTCGGCACTTTGAAGGCAACCTCGAGGCTGATGTGGCCCCTGGTAAAAATGAGTTTGACACCCCTGTTTAGGCTATTATGAACATTCAGGTACAAGTTCTTATGAAAACATATCTTTTCATTTTTCTTGGATACAGACCTAGGAGTAGAATCACTGAGCCATATGGTAACTCTAGGTTTAATCTTTTCAGGGACTGTTACACCTCAAAAGTGACTGCACATTTTACTTGCCCGCCAGCAGTATATGAGGGTTTCAGTTTCTCCACATTCTCAGCATCTCTTTTATTATGTCTTTTTATTAAAGGTCTGACAGTCTGTGTGAAGTGGTATCACACTGTGGTTTTGACTCACATTTCCCTGATGGTTAATGCCATCACATCGGTAGAATCTGGGTAGCACTGGCAGGTAGTCTCCCAAGACATTTACATGTGTTAACTTATTTAATCCTTCAGCAGTTCTGTGAAGTAGACGCTGTTGTCTCCATTTTCATAGCTGAGAAACTGAGGCACAGAGTTGCCCAATATTATAAAGATAGTAAGTAGCATAGCCAGATTTGAACCCAGGTGGTCAAATGCCAGTCTTCTTATGAGTGTGATTTTTAAACAGCTGATGACTTGGAATTTAGTTTTCAGGTTGCTGTAGCTATAAACTTGGCACTAGGTTTTATATTATATTATTTTATTTTAATTATTATTATTATTATTATTATTATTTGCTAGGCTTCATTTGAAATGAAAAGCTATATTTGGCTTAAGTTTGATTGGTTATAAAAATTCCTTTAATCCAGACTGTCTGGCTAAGTTGATTCCATAAGATCAAAAATCTTGAAATGGGAGCACAATAGTGAAGATACCCAGCATGTCCTAAATCACCATTATGCTGTGAAATTTGATGCTGGTTGATTAGCATTGTTGGTACAGGAATTCCCAAGTAGTATATGGATATTTACTACTGAATATTGCTACTACATATGAGTGAAAAATAACTCACTGGTTAAATTCAGGTGTGATGGCACTGACTCTAAATGTTCCTGAAAATTATATATTTTGGGAGAAGAGAATTCAAATTTGGGTGTTTTTTTGTTTATATTTTACAAAAAGGCTTATTAAGGTATAATTGTATACAATAAACTATATATATTTATAATGTACATTTTGTTAAGTTTAAACATATGTATGTACCTGTGAAGCCATAACCACAAATGAGACGATAAATGTACCCCTTTCTTCCAGAAGTTACCTCATGCCACTTTTAATTCCTTCCTAATGCTTTTTTCTATCCTCTCCCATCCCTGCCACTCCCCATCTAACCTTAGACAGCCACTAATCTGCTTTGTCACAGTACATCAGTTTTTTAAGTCATACATGCTTTATTAAATGTACAAAATTACACATGCACATATGTCTGCTTTTAAAAAATGTATTACTAGACTACTTTTTAGAAGTGTTAGATTTTAGAGAAAGTAAGTAATAGTATAGAATGTCCCCCTACATCCTATGCATACATTTTCTTCTATTAACATCTGATATTAATGTGTTAATGAACTAATTACAATTAATGAACTAATATGAATATGTTATTATTATACATTAATACACATGGTTTATTCAGATCTCCTTAGTTTTTATCTAATGCTCTTTTCCCTTTTCAGGATCCCATCCAAGACACCACATAACATTGTTATCATGTCTCCTTAGGCTTCTTTTGGCTATGACAGTTCCCAGATTTTTCTTGTTTTTGAAGACTTTGAGGAGTCTGATGAGGCATAATTGGTAGGATGCCCCACCATTGGAATTCCATGTTTTCCTTATGAGTAGGCTGGTGTTATGGTTTTGAGAGAGGGAAATTATAGCAGTAAAGTGCCATATTCATCACCAAGAATGCATGCTGTCACTATGACTTATCTCTTTGATTACCTGGCTGAAGTAGCATTTGTCAGGTTTCTCTGCTGCTCAGTGACTTTTTTCCCTCTCTTTCCATATGGCACTCTTTGGGAGGAAGTCACTATGAGCAACTCACACTTACGGGAATGTTGGGGAGTAAGGAGTTATGCTCTCGCTCTTTTAGGGTGGAATAGCTACATAATTTATTTGTAATTCTGCATGAGAAATTTACCTCTTCTCCCCCATTTACTAATTTATTTGGTCTTATATTTTTTAAAGACTTTATTTATTCATTTTTAGAGAGAGGAGAAGAGAAGGAGAAAGAGGGAGAGAAATATCAATGTGTGGTTGCCTCTCATGTGCCCGGGATTGGGGACCTGGCCTGCAACCCAGGCATGTGCCCCAACTGGGAATCGAACCGGCAACCCTCCGGTTCATAACCCGCACTCAATCCACTGAGCTACATCAGCCAGGGCTATTTGGTCTTATTTATGTCAGTATGGACTCATGGATATTTATTTTATACTTTAGCTTATAATCCAATGCCACTTCATTCTGTTGCTGGAGTTGTTTCAACTGTGGGCATTGGGAGCTCGTGTGTGTGTTTGTGTGTGTGTGCACTTTCTTACTCTCTGGCATTACGAGATACTCTAGACGCATCTAGTCCATTTCCTGCCCTCCTAGCATCATCACCCACTTACTGGTAAATGATATGAGAAATGAAGATCTGGGCGCTAGTAACTATTATTTCTTAGAATTTTATATAATATAGCATATGCTTTTTTATTTTTTAAAAAATTTACTGTATTTTTTCATTACCCTTTAGCCCCCTTATACTACCCTTTCCCCTCCCCTGCAATCACCACACTGTTGTCCATGTGCCTTTTTCATGTAGCTTATTTCACTCAGCATAATAATTTTAAGATTTATCTATATTATAGTGTGTGCCATTAATTTGTTCTTTTTATTCGTGAGTAGTAATCCTTTGTATGAATATATTATAGTTTTTTTATCCATTTACCTGTCAAACGTTTGGGTTAGTTTCAGTTTTTTGATATTACAAATAAAGCTACTATGCAAATATTTTTTGTCAATAGATGTTTTACTTTCTCCTGGGTAAATACCTAGATTTGAAATGGTATTTCATATGAATGATACAACCACTTTGGAAAGTTGTTTAGTTGTAACAACTTAACTTTTGCCATAAATGTAACATAATCATGGGAGTGAAATCCATCATTTTGATAATGTTGTCCACATTCCGAGGGAGGAAATTATACAAATCAATTTTGGAGACCATTTTGTAAGTAAAGTCATCCAACTTTTGTTTTATATTGTACATTTCTACTGTTAAGAAATACAATTGATTTTTCATTGGTGGTTTCCTGATTTTATGGTGGGGGAAAGCATTCAGTCTTTTATCATTAAGTATGATGCCAGCTGCAATTTTTTCCATAGATTCCTGTTATCAGATTAAGGAAATATCCTTCTATTCCTAGTTTGCTCAACAGTCTATTACAAGTAGATGCAAGTTTTTGTCAAATGACCTTTCTGAACCTGCTGAGATATCATATATCATATGGTTTTTCTCTTTTAGCTCGTTAATGTGGGGAATTACAGTAATTGAGTTTGAATGTTTACCTTGTATTCCTGAGATAAACCCTACTTAGTCACGATGTAACTATATATGTAATACACATATATGCATATGTATTAATTTTTTTATCTTGAGAGTACGTTTACTAAAACTGGACACAGTGAAACGAGGAAGGGCTTAGGACAGAAGCAACAGGGGAGAAATATACCGGGGCTGCTTTGGCTCTCTAAAAACATCATGGGAAAGAAGTGAGCCCAGGTGGGGCTGCTGTCAGGTCACTGGGGAGTCAGAGAAAAGGGGGCCTTGGGGCCAGGTTCAGGAGGTCAGCCTGGGAAGAGTTGCTACTGCCCATTGCTTCCCTACTTGTGAGTCTCCCGGGGACCCTCGGGGTTTAGGAACTGCATGCCTGTGAGGGAATGGGGCGGATGGGGGAAGAGAAAGGTGCAGACATGCTCCAGTAGGAAGAGTGCACCTGTATGTTACTTTTGATTTGTTAAAAGCATGTTTAAAATTTTAAAATCTCCCTTCATGCAGAATATTGGTCTGTTCTCTTTTTCTTATGATGACTGACAGGTATTTATATCATAAATTTCAAAAAAATAAATGGCATATTTTTATATTAATAGAATGAAATATAAAGTAAAATAAAATGTAAGGTCTCCGCAAACACTACATGTATTTTGGCATATGCTGTTCTCTGGTTTTGTGTGGCCACGATGGCTGTAACGTGAAAAGAAAGCTTCCTTAAACTGGAAAGGATGATTGTCTTTTGTCAAGTCCACGCCAGTTTTCACAGTGAATGAAGGCATTACTCATTTTACAAATAACAGCTTAACATATGTCTCTAAACAGTTTGCTTTATATGTTACTTTTAAACACATTTTCTACATATCACGTTTAATGCTTAGAAAACTTCATAGTATAAGTATTAGTATCTCAATATTGCAAATGAGGAGATGAAAACCTGAAGACTTAGACCCGGTCATCAGTAGAGCCAGAAATCCCTGCTAGGGCTTCTGATTCCACACCTAGTGCCATCCTCACTGTATTCACTGTGTTTCTGTACTTTTCACAGTTCAAGGTATTGGAGAGCTGACACGGTTCAGGGCATGGTGTAGAAACATTTGCTCGATCTGAGGCCACAGAAATATGAGCACATTTGGAAAGTCATAGAGGGCCACCCAGACCTCTGATTTGGTTAAGTTTGGAATTTTTTTATTGTTTATACAACTCTGAGAACTTGAATTCTTCTGCATTTACAAGGGGATGATTATAGTTGAAAGTTGGCACTTGGTGTGAGTACAAGAAGGTCACTTCTCTGACCTTCTTGACACACTCCCCGGGATTTTTAATCCAGTACCTCAGACAACTCTTGGGTTATTTAGGTCCCTCCAAGATATATGGACCACTCACAATTGTAAACCTGGATTTTTATATCTTTATCAGGTAGGATATGTTTTGACTCTAAGTAACAGGGTACTTAACAAAAAGTGACTGATTTAACAGACATTTATTCTCTCACATGACAAGGTGTCTGGAGAAAAGTAGTTCATCCTTCTAGTCAATTAGTGCCAGAGGCTGTTTTGGGTTGTTTGCTTGTTTTTCTTTTTTTCTTGTTCATTAGTGTCTATACATGGCTCCTGGAGCCGTAGGTGTCAGAGTCTCATTTAAGTGCATCCAAAATTAGGAATAAGGAAAGTTTTCCTGCAATGTTTTGTCTTTTTCCTTTTTATAAATCAAGGAGAAAGACCTGATCCAGAAGCTGACCCCACAGATATCCTATGAAGACAGGGTCGAGAACTAGGTCACCTGCCCAGCACTATGCCAGTTACTCAGAGGGGAATTTGGTGAGAGTAGCTGTGATTCATGTTCTGCAGCTGAATCCACAGCTCTAAGCACTTTGCTGCCAATACCTAAACACTTTGGGGTTCTGTTAAAAAGCAATGAAAGTAGGGATATGAGGGCTGATGGGAATTCAACAAATAGTATCTGATATTATATCAAAGTCTCAGGATCCTAAAGATCTTTCCTATAGAATCCTAAAAGACACAGTATAAACTGAGAAAGAAATTTACACTAATGTTTGAATGAATTTAGTAGCCTGCAGGCATACCTAGCAGATGTTGTGGGTTAGGTTCCAGACCACTGCAATATTACAATAAAGCAAGTCATAACTATTTTGTTGGTGGAGGGTCTTGCCTTCAATTTTTTCTTTTAATATATTTTATTGATTATGCTATTACAGTTGTCCCAATTTCCTCCCCTTTGCTCCCCTCTACTTGATACCCTCCATTCCCTCTGGTAATCCCCCTCTTAGTTCATGTCCATGGATCATGCATATAAATTCTGTATCTGCTTTATTTCCTATACTGTTCTTAAGATCCCCCTGTCTGTTCTGTACCTACCAATTTGTATTTCTTAATCCCTGCACCTTTCCCCCCATTCTCCCCCTTTCCTCTCCAAACTGATAATCCTCCAAATGATCTCTATATGATTTTGTTTCTGTTCTGCTTGTTTGCTTAGTTTGATTTTTAGATTCAATTGTTGATAGTTGTGAATTTATTGCTATGTCAGTGTTCATAGTTTTGACCTTCTTTTTCTTAAAAAAGTCCCTTTAACATTTCATATAATAATGACTTGGTGATGATGAGCTCCTTAGCTTTACCCTGTCTGGGAAGCACTTTATCTGCCCTTCAATTCTAAATGATAGCTTTGCTGGAGAGAGGAATCTAGGTTGTAGGTCCTTGCTTTTCATCACTTTGAATACTTCTTGCCAATCCCTTCTAGTCGGCAAAGTTTCTTTTCAGAAATCAGCTGACAGTCTTGTGGGAACTCCCCTGTAGGTAATTATCTATTTTCACTGCTTGAGAAATCTTTCCTTATCTTTAACCTTTGTCATTTTCATTATGATGTGTCTTGGTGTGGTCCTCTTTGTGTCCATCTTGTTTTTGACTCACTGTGCTTCCTAGACTTGTATGTCTATTTCCCTCACTAAATTAGGGAAGTTTTCTTTCATTATTTTTTCAAATAAGTTTTCAATTTCTTGCTTATTTTCTTCTCTTTCTGGCACCCCTATGATTTGAATGTTGGTATGTTTGAAGTTCTTCCAGAGGCTCCTTAGCCTATCCTTCTTTTTTGGATTCTTTTTTTTCTTACTGTTCTTATTGAATGGTTTTTTTTTTGCTCCTTATGTTCCAAATCATTGATTTCATTCTCAGCTTCATCCCCCCACTGTTGGTTCCCTGTACATTTTTCTTTATTTCACTTAATGTAATCATTTCTACCTGGGTCTTTTTATGATGTTGAAGTACCCAATGAGTTCCTCGAGCATCCTAATAACCAGCGTTTTGAACTTTGCATCTGATAGATTGCTTATCTCTATTTTGTTTAGTTCTTTTTCTGGAGTTTTTCTTTTTCTCATTTGGGCCATATTTCTTTGTCTCCTCCTTTTGGCAGCCTCCCTGTGTTTGTGTCTATATATTAGATAGAGCTGCTTTGACTCCTGTCTTAGTAGTGTGGCCTATTGTAGAAAAGTGCACCATTAAGTAGGATGGGGCAGAACCTTAGGTAATTGCCTGGGCAGGGCCACTTGTGTGAATCAGGTTGATGGAGTCTTTGATATGGTGTGGACTCTTTGTCGCTCTGTGTGGGGGAGGTCTCAGAAAAGGAACAATACCGCTGTCTGCCCTCTAGAGTTTTGTCCTGGAGGATGCTGTCCCTGGCACTCACCCTGATGCCAGATGCTTCAATTTCTTCTCATATGCCACTGGTGCCCTTCTAGCTGCTGCCGCAGTGCTGGATCCCAGAGGGAATGAGTCTGAGTAAGTCCTAAGTCCATTATGGCTCCTTAAAAAGAGACTCCTGAGAATCCTACATTTTCTTCCACTGCCCCAGCCCTACTGGTTTTTATAGCCAGAAGTTATGGGGACTTATCTTCTTGGCACTAGAACCCTGGGCTGGGTGGTCTGGTGTAGGGCTGGGATCTGACACTCCAGAGGTATGCCTCCCAATTCTTATCCACCACACACGGGTGCAGGACTACCCATTCTATGTCTCAGCCTCCATGCCTCTCTGCATGTCTCCACATCTGACCCTCCTACCTGTCCTGATGAATGTGACTTCCTTAATTCATTGGTTGTCAGACTTCCATATAGCTTGATTTTCTGACGATTCTGGGTAGTAGCTGTTTGTAATCTAGTTTTAATTTTTCCTGTGGTTGTTAAGGGGGCGAGCTGTGTTTACATACACCTCCATCTTATTAGCCAACTTTTTATAAGAAGCTCATGTTGTGGAAAGGGAAAGTCTGGCACTTCTACAACTCAAAGCCTCCCACCTGTTGTCATAGTGATGGAGTTCTGTGAACCCATCCTGTCTCCACCACTTTTTTTGTTGTTGTTCAGTTATAGCTGTCCCACCTTTTTCCCCCTTGCTTCCCAATTCCCCACCCCCCTCAACTCCCACAGTCAATACACCCTACATTGTCTGTGCCCATGAGTCCTCTGTTCATGTTCCCTTTCCCCTTCTTCCCCCACTATCCCTCTTCCTACTTCCCTTTGGTCACTGTCAGTTTGTTCTTTATTTCCAAGTCTCTGGTTGTATATTGCTCATTTGTTTGTTTTGCTGATTAGGTTCCACTTATAGGTGAGATCATATGGTATTTGTCTTTCACCACCTGGCTTATTTCAGTAAGCATAATGCTCTCCAATTCCATTTATGCTGTCATGAAGAGTAGGAGCTCCTTCTTTCTTTCTGCTGCATAGTCTTCCATTGTGTAATGTACCAGTTTTTTGATCCACACATTTACTGATGGGCACCTAGGTCATTTCAAGTGTCTTGACCTTGACCTTCTCAGGGAGGTTTCTATTGCCATACCTAAACTTCTACAGATTCTACTCTGCCCTTGCCACCCAGGACATTATTGGCCTCTTGGGTGATCTTTTTACATTTACAAGACATATTTTTAATGATTTTATAACTTTTTGGATCTGATAGTTATTTTCCCACTGCTCACTCTATTTTTCCCTTGACTTTCATCAGACCTCATCACGGTTTTCTTTAGGTTCCACTACCAATTCTGTGTAAAGAAGCTTTTATACACAAAATTTGTAGTTTGACCATGTTTTCTGTCTTCCACCTTTGTTGAAAATTGAATTTGCATTTTTCTTATTGTCCTTGTTTCCGTATGACCTTCTGGAGAAGTGGAATGATTCATAACTGAGCTGTCACCAAGTCACTGGAAGTTAAAACCTATTTTACAATGTTTCCTGTGTTTTACTTGTTATATAACTCCAGGCCAGTTATTTAAATTCTTTGTTACTGCTGTTGCCTCATCTTCAAAGTGGATTAGATAATATCTAGTAAGGTTCATGTAAGGATACATTGAAATACTAAAGTTGGTATAATATCTGATATGTGGTAAGTGTTCAATACATTGTAACTGCTAATAGTAATAATAATAATAATAAATAAGTGATGATGATGATGATGATGATGATGATGATCCTGGAAGTCTTTCTGTGGCTACTTACTGATAGAAGAGTGAAGAACCTAGTTTGAATTAATATGGAGCTTTCAGGAGGGACATTATAAACTTTCTGCCTTGCTCTTCTCCCCTTTCGTTAGTTTCATCTAGAAATACCTGCTTTGATTGGGTAAAAGTAATACTACAAATCATCCTATATATGACTATTTAATATTTGTGACATTTAATGGCCATGCAGAAATACAACAATTGGGCATATTATTAGGAGTACCAAATTAATTTTATTATATACTTGATTATAGTATTAAACCAGTTTTTGTCACTTGGCTCAACTTTAATTATGATTTATATGCCTTTTTAGAATTAAATGCAAAAACAATGAGATTTCTGTGCCTGTCCTTATGATCTTTTTTTTTTTAAATTCGTGATGA
>VMDR010024729.1:0-14862 GCA_007922815.1 Macrotus californicus | reverse complement strand
ATACATGCTCTTAAACCTTTCTACTCGACATTTCATTTTCAGTTATTGTACTTTTCAGCTCTAGAATTTCGGTCTGATTCCTTTTTGCAATTTATGTCTTCATGATATTCTCATTTTATTCATATATCACTTTCCTAATTTCCTTTAGTTATTTCTCTATGTTTTTCTTTAGCTTTTTAAGCATAGTTAAGACAGTTATCTTAAAGTCTTTCCTAGTATTGTTGATATCTGATCTGGGCTCCCTGAGAATGATTTCTATCAATAAATTATTTGCCTTTGAGTGGGTCATACTTTCTTGTTTCTTTTATATTTCGTATCTTGAGTTAAAATTTGACATTTGAATATTGTAATGTAGTTACTCTGGAAGTCAGATTCTCTCCATTCTCAGAGTTTGCTTTTTTTTTTTGATTGTTGAAAGCTGCAGCAGTTCATTTGTTTAGTGACTTTTTCAAACTCTTTTGCAAAGATTGCATTCTTTCCTGTTGGTAAGTGAAGTCTCTATTCCTTTAGTTTGTGTCCTAATCTTTGGACAGAGATTTCCTTGAATGCTAAGAAATATAAAACAAAATAACAAGAAAACAGCTCTTCCAGGTCACGCAGACTGAGTCTGTGCGGGCTCACTCCAATGCTGAGGCAGGCTTTCAGTGAGCCTAGGGGTAGTCTTTTCTGAGCATGTGTCTTACCCTGGGGAAGTACGTGACTTTTAAAATTTTCCATATGAGTACTTCTTTTTTATTTTATTAAATTTATTGGGGTGACATTGGTTAATAGGGTCATACAAGTTTCAAGTGGACATATCTATGATACATGGCCTCTATATTGCATTTTATCAAACCATCTTCTGTCACCATGTATTTGGCCCCCTTACCCTTTACTGCCTTCTCATCCCCTTTCTTCTGGTAATCACCATACTGCTGTCTGTCTGTGTCTATGCGTTCCAGTTTTATATCCCACATGTGAGTGACAACGTGTGGTTCTTCGCTTTTTCTGACTAACACATTTGGTTTCGTATAATATTCTCAAGGTCCATCCATGTTGTTGCGAATGGCAGTATTTCATCTTTTGTTATGGCCGAGCAGTATTCCATAGTACATATGCACCCCATCTTCTTTATCCAATCCTCTGTGGAAGGACTGGTTGTCTCCATGTCTTGGCCACCGTGAATAATGGTGCAATGCACATAGGAGCACATATATTGCTGTGAATACGTGTTTTGAGGTTTTTAGGTAGGTACCCAGAAAAGAGATTGCTGAGTCATATGGTAACTCTATTTTTAGTTTTTTGAGGAATCACCACATAGTTCTCCATAGTGACTGTACCAGTTTACATTCCCACCAGCAGTAACTGAGGGTTCCCTTTCTCCACAACCTCTCCAACACTTGTTATTACCTGTCTTGTAGACGATAGCCATTCTAACGGGTGTGAGGTGGTATCTCATCGTAGTTTTGATTTGCATATCCCCAGTAGCTGGTGAAGTTGAACATCTTTTCATATATCTGATGATCTAAACACTTCTTTTGAATATCTTAATTTCCCAATAAATTCCCCCAGCCACTCCTCCTGGGCTTTAGGTGACAACTGTATATCTGTGCTATATTCTTTTGTCCTAGGTGTCTGCACATTGTTACTTTTCCCTGCAGTAGTTTCAAGGAATGACAGCTGCTTTTGAAGACTGAGTTCTGAGAGGGGCAAAACAGAAATGAGTGCTTTGTGTCAGTCCTTCAGGCAGCCCTCAGACGTGTTAGACAAAACCTTCACAATAATTTGCAAGTGAGGTCTGCTCTACTCCCAGCAACAGAAACCAGGGTCCTATCCTGGGAATATAAGCTTCCACCACTTTAAGATTGCTGTCACATTGGGCAGGAGTTGGAGCAAAGACAAGCAACAACGCCACCAGCTTTCCTACTGTTTTAAAGTTGCCTTTTTATTGGTTCAGCATTTGCCGGTTTGCTATAAAACTTTGAGTGTTTTCTAGAATTGTGACAAATATACTTTTGATGACTTCTGCTTGCCTGTTGATGATTTTAAGGGTATTAGAGTGTGGGGCTGGCTATTCTATCATTTCTTTAGAGTATTAATCAAAAATCAGTGTACCTAAGGAAAGACACAATACTGAACAGCTTCTCCCAAATCCCAAAAACCTTTATTATAAAAGAAGAGAATAAGGACAAGGCGTTTTAGCTATAAGGACTTGCCACAACATAAATCATGATACATACTCATGAATGATGGGGTAGCAGAGAGAAGACCAATTAGTTGAACTGAAGGGTTTGTACAGTGAAGTATTGGGGGTGGGGCTTGGGATGCTGTAGACTGGAAGTCTTGATACAAGTACGGTTATGTGGCAGAGGCCTGCCAAGCTTGCATTTTAGAGAAAGAATTTGGAAATATTGCACAGGGTAGAATTCAGGATAGAAGAA
This sequence comes from Macrotus californicus, assembly GCA_007922815.1. NCBI lineage: Eukaryota > Metazoa > Chordata > Mammalia > Chiroptera > Phyllostomidae > Macrotus > Macrotus californicus. The sequence continues at coordinate 12,442 of VMDR010024729.1, read as the reverse complement.
GTAGAGGCAAGTCACACACAATTGTGATATTCCACTCTATCTAATGTCTGCTACATGGAGTCATGGTGGGAAGAGAAAATATCAACGTTACAAAAACATTCCCGGCAGAAGTAACAAAGGCCTGCAGCATTGACTGTGGAATTTAGGTATGAAATATTAAAGATGTTAAAGGAGGGTGGATGACTCTCTTTTGGAAGTGAATTGTTTATTTAACCCCCCAAACATGTGAAAACCTAATTCCATTTGCTGTCACTGTTCTATTTATATTAAATGACCTGAAGAATAAAGTAAGGTATCTTATGCAACTGGCTCCTTTTCTTCCAACAAATCCTATTGAATCAAAGACTGTCAGACACAGTCAAGTCATTATAGATGGGAATGTGAGCTGTATTATTAAGACTCTGACTTATCTCGTTTATTGGCAGCTTTTCAAAAGGGAACACAGACACAGAGAAGTGTGAAGTTTTGCTCATGTTTCTTCCCCTTATGCAGTCTAGTTCTCTTTCGGTCTGTTTTTGGTTACTGTCAGATTGGTTCCAGAGAGACAGCATACAGTCAGATTCATCATGTATTTAGAAAAAGCCTTCGTTGAATTTTGTAGGCTTGAAAAATGTATTTTGCTTTCAGCGTTTGATCTCAGATCAGTTAAACCCATGAAGGATGAGTTAGAAGTACAGAAAACATGTCCAGAAGTAATTTTGATGGGGTTACTGAACTTTCCATTTTTGCTACAGAGAAGATAAAAATGATGCACCTCTAATTTAATAAAAGTGTACGGGAACTGAGATATCTGCTGAAGAATGACCAGCGTTTCCATTTAAGTTGGCCACTTCAGAGAGTTCAGATGGAATCGAGTGCACTTCAGTTCTGGGCTCTGTCATGGTTGAAACTTCTCAGTTGTCTCTAAAGTGAGTGAGTACTCTGTTTCCATAGAGGTATGATGCACTGGTTTAATGAAAGCTGAATACGGAAGACATCAATAGCAAAATGATAGTAAACTTGGTACCTTGTTTAGTTACTTAGAGACAGAGTATATTACTTATATTTGGAACATGCTCAATGTCAGGCATTTTGATAGCTGCATACAAACTTATGTTTCTTATTTTAATCTCATAATATATCTACAAGTATTATTATTACTAATTTTATACATGAAGAAATATTCCCATATCACATAGTAAGGAATCTGAATCCATGTTTATACTTTTCTAAAATCTTTTCTGTTAACAAGAAGTGACAGAGCAGGATGTGTGAGGGCAGAGTCTCTACCAGTTGCGGGTCCTGAGAAAAAGTCTCCTTTGCCTGTGGTAAAAAGAACTGTGGTTCTCAGCAGACTATGTAGGTTCAGAGTGAAGGCCAAGGTTACTGCTGTAAGCTTCCCAGATCCTATGGGAATCTGAGCGAGAGGACTTGGGACGTTTTCCCGGCTGACTCCACATTTCCATTCATGTCAGGAAGCAGTCAGTACCTGACAAAATGTGGGTTAAAAATAAACCCTAGTAGTGATGGTAGAGCTAAAGTTCCATTAACAAAGCCATACGGAGGCGACACTGACATCTTTGAGTTTGTAAACTAAGCCCACGATTTTTTGTTTTTTCAGCTGCCTGAGAACCCCAAAGAAATTTTATCTCAGGGCATACTTATTTATAAGTTGATGTTTGATTTTTATTTCCCTTTATTTTCTCACTTCCTTCTTGTAAGAACTTTTGCAGGATTCAAAGCCGGAACCACTTGGATAAGACTGCCATGTACAGGGATGGTCTTCAAAGAGAAATTTGGGGGGACTTTTTGAAGGGGGAGTTTTATTTAAAGCAATTACTAATTTATTTTAATTAATCATAGCAATTTCTTTCAAGCAGTATCAAGTTACTTGAAAGAGAACATTTTCCCACTAATTCTGAAGAAACTGGAACAGATTTACTGGGGGGCTGGTGATCCCTATCAGTGACATTGATGATAAAATGGACCCTGACATAGAAGATGATTATGAAAAGATTTGTTTGGAATCAGAGTGTAAGCAAAAACAATTAAGCCAAATTTTAGCATATCAGTTTTATAAAGCAGTTTAGATGAGATTTAGCAGAACACAGGAAAGCAAGAGAATGTGTCACACTTATACCAAATTAAGGATGTTGAGTTATGTTACTAATGCATGATGCTCTAATTTTGTTTGACAGTATGTGCCAAAATACACTGGATTTCTTCTAACTTAAAAAATATGTGTATATATATATTTACATGTAATACATATATACACATAATAGTTTATTGAGTACAGTTAATCCTACTCTTTTGGCATCAATAAAAATTTTTTTGAAGTAAATGAAATGTTGCAAGTAAATATATGTATACACACATACAAACTAAGATTTATTCAAGATTGCAGGGAGAGCATTGCCAGAGGAGGAATGAAAATTAAAATCATGTTCAAGGAGGCAGCAAGCTTAAACCTAAGAAGATAGTGTTGAAGGCCAATTTTAAAAAGTTAGGTTTAGATGAAAATAGGAAGGTTAGAAGCCATGGGATAACAAGAGTAAGACAATGTCAGAGGAATAAATTGGAATAAGTTGAAGTTATGGGAATGAAAGAGTGCTTAGGTTTTAATTTTTATGTGGAATCTGGTGTGCCATGGTGTTGATTATTGAAAGAAACTCTGTAGGATGAGGAATTTACTTTTCTGTTGTGTCAAATGGAATGGATATCAAAAGGCTTCTCTGGATGAATTCTATCTATGACCTCCTTGGACCTTTTCTTGTTGCTGTTTTAACCTTGAAATATATTGCACATGCATACAAATAAAATATCTTGATAATTATTATTCGTCCTCTGGAGGAAATATGTATGAATGAGATAGAGAGTGTGAAGTCATAATTTGGTATCTAATCTTAGAAAAACCATGATGTCTTATTTCTCTTGCCCCTAAAAATGAAGTCGTAGAGAGATACAGGACCCCTTTGTACTCCGAGGTGAAAGATGCTACAGAAATGCAGAGAACCAGCCTATTACTTCCATAGCCCTGAGCTGTGTTGTCCTCAGAATGCAAGAGGGAGAGCTGAAGTTGGAGCTTATTGCAACTGTGCTTTTCTAATCCATTAATAACTTCAGTGCAATTTAAATAGCATAAATAACTTGAATAAGAAAAAGACACATCATGTGACCAAATAGCAAGTGGGGTTCTACTGCCTGCTGCCCAATAGGCAAACTCTGGAGGCAGAAGTTTGTTGAAAAAGGATAGGGGTCGTTTATTCTATGGCTACACAATTTAGGAAGAACGACAGGCTTCTGCCCCAGAGCCCATTCCCTATAAAACACTCGGAGAAAGTAACCCTGCTACCCTTTACCAGATTAATTCAAGGCTGTGCCTGGAATTTCTCCTCCCATTTAAAATACCATCCTTCGGGAAATGCAGGTGGCTGTAGCATGATCATCCAAGTGGCTTAGCTGGGTCCAGGTGGTAGTCTGGCTTCAGGCAGCTTTTTGGAGTCTGCATGCTCATGCGAGTCCCACTTGTTGTGTGCTATCTTTTCCTCTGCTCTGGCCCTTCCACCCACCACCCCAACCCTCTGGCCATCAGCTCTCCAGTGTGTCTTTGTGTCCAGCTGAGCAGGACCATGCAGCGCGGCTCCAGTCACCTGAGCTGCTGCCACTTCTCATGCCAGGAAGGGTCCGGGAACACTGCCAGATCACGCTGTCTTCAGGGCCCACTGGCCCGGGAACCCTCAGGCCCCAACTGGGCTAGTGAGAGTAACCAGAAGGGGTGAGACTCTGTCCGCCTCCATTTAAACCTCTGGCCCCAAAATCCCATGCACTCTGGAAGCAGATGGGTTTTCTAGCCAATACCAGGTAGACTGGCAGGTCTACACTTCTCCCTGACCATTGTGGCAAACTCCACGGTACATGCATGCTGTGAATTTTTCAGCCCATGCATACTCCGTGGAGGCTTTCTCCTGCTGTCTCAGGAGCATGCTAGTTTATTTACCCTTACACAGGGGTAGAGAAATCTATCATGTGCTGGCTGTGGTTTCAATCCTGCTGCCTCCAACATTTCCTGACCCTTCCATCCTCTGAGGAACACAGGCTCTCCCATGTCACCTTGGGGCCCCTTTCCTCTCCCAGGAAATCCTGCCAGATCCCCCTGCAACAATAATAGCTTCAAATATCAATATATTCAATAATAACAAAGGAACATAAAACTGCCAGCTTTTGCTTGGACAGATGTAATTTCTTATCTCCACCCCAGGGGAAAAGTAAAATCAAAATTATGGTTTACTGAGCTAAAGAAGAGCCTGACTCATGGGTTATGGCCGTGATTCATTGCTTAACTGTAGCTCTTCCTTCAAGCATGACCCAGTCCGGTTCAGCACTAATTCACCCAGCAGTCACATTTACAACTGAAGTACAGATGGAGGGGGGAAGATACGGTGCCTCCAGGAAATCAGATGATTTGAGTTGTAAGCAATTCCTGTTATCTAGCTCAAAGAAAAGCAGTAACCACAGACATTAAATATAAAAATTTAGTTACAATTTTAGATTGTTGATCAGGAAGTGGAAAAGGTTCCTGGCTATACACCTCTGCATAATGTAAAGAGATACATTGATTATTAACCATGTAATACCTAGTCTATTACTTTGAATTCATAATAAATGTTTTTTAAAAAGACATTGAGGGGTTTCCCACCCCCCATAACTTGTCTGGTGAATATATATGGAATGTTCCAAGTCGAACTGCTTCTTAAATAGCAAGATCTGGGAAATAGTCACAACTACTCTGTATCTCCATTACAATATTAAGGCAGAGACTACTCGAGCTCCAGGGCATCTGGCCTCAGCTTGCTGACCTGGTGTTACAGAACGAGGGGCCTGCACTGCTTCAAGTACTTTCATCCAGAATGCTCCAGTGAGAGCTCTTTATGAGGAAGTCAATGTTTTTCTTAAGGTCACTTAGCAATTATCGCTCAGTGTATAAACCAATATTTGCATGTATCTGTCACAAATGCTCAACCCTATTCCAGAATATATTAAAGGAAACTTGTGAAATACACGTGTGCCGTGGGGCTATAAAACCTCTATAAAAGAGTGGTCAGTGTCCGTATCTTGGGGAATCGTAAAATACCTCTTCCCTTCCTCCCCTATAATGAACTCATTGCTGTTTTCTTGTTCTGCTTTACAAGAAACTAAGAGTATGCATTTTACACAAAGCTAAGTATTGGGCTAAAGACAACATGAGAAAGAGAAGTTGGCAGTTTTCTAATCTTTGTTGCTAAGAAATACAATAATGTGACTGTTTGTGGAATCCCAGTCCAAAGCAATTCCCTGCTTTGCCACTTACAATAGCGTAATCTTTGGAAAACTATTTGACTTTTCTAAATGTCAGTTTTCCGGCCTGAAAAATAAAATAAAATAAAAAAAGCTTATACATCTTAAAGTTGCTGTAAGGGTTACATGAAATAATATATACCAAACACATTACATATTATCTCCTTAATTTTGAAGTTACTCTGTGAATTGAAATTGTTACTGTAGTTTCTCATTCTATAGATGAGGAAACTGAGTCATAGAGAAATAATTAAAGTTAATTAAAATTCCCAAGGCCATGTTGTTGAAAGCATGGTATTCACACCCACTCTGCCTGACTCCAGGTCCTGAACTCTTCACCACTGCATGAAACTCCTTGGTGCATGTTTCTAGTGAGACAGGATTTAAGTTCCTGTCAGAACTCTGTGGCATAATCTTTCTATTAGTGATACATATAATTTGGCCTGATATAATTGTACAGAAACTTATCTCCAGTTTTAAGACTATACTACAATTTCAGCCATTTCTAATGAAAACTTTGATTATTTTAAAATCACAGATTTAGTTCCAGCCAAGATGGACAAGCATAGGTAGAAATACTTTGCTTCCTCGCACAACCAACAGAAGGATAACAACCAATTGAAAAACAAAAAACAACCAGAGCTGCCAGAAAATCAAACTGCATGAAAGTCCTATAACCTAGGAGTTGAAGAAGAAACATTCATGCAGACTGGTGGTGGGGCAGAGATGGCAGCCGGGATGATGGGACACATGGCGAGGTCGTGCTGGTGGACGGAGTTCCTGCTTTGGTGTGTGGATAAGCCAGGAGGAACTGGGGAGCTAGTCCAACCATGCTACCCAGAGTCCCAGTGGGGGAGGTAAAGCCTGAAAAACTCTGGCTGTAGAAACCTGTGGGGGTTTTGGCAGCGGGAGAAACTCCCAGTCTTACAGGAGGCCGCCAGTCTCACTGGCAGTTTAGTAGCTTAGTCTAGTGGGTCTCAACCTTTTGACCTCAGGACTTCTTTACACTCTTAAAAAGTATTGAGGACCCAAGGTATATACTATGGATATTACGCATCTATTTTTTGTGTGTTACATATCTACTGCTATGTTCCATGTTAAAAATTGATATTCAGAAAATTTTATTTGAAAATAACAATAATAAACCCATTACCTGTTAATGTAAATCAATGTCCACATAAATATTTTTAATGAAAATAACTATATTCCAAAAAAATTAGTAAGGGGAGTAGCATTGTTTAGCATCTTTGCAAATCTCTTTGATAAATTAATAGAAGGCAGCTGTACGCTCGTATTTGCTTCTGCATTCCATTTGTTATGTCATCGTACTTTATACCAACTCTGCAAAACAGCACTGCTCACTCACGAGAAAGTGAGAGAGAAAGGAACGAAAACATTTTAGAATTATTGTTAAGATAGGTTTTGACATTACAGATCCCCCAAGCAGGGCTTCCTGAGGCCCCTAGACCACACTTTAGAATCACTACCTTGGCCAATAAACTTGACACTGACAATCGATGTTGTCGGTCTGATTGACAGCACAGCAATATTCATGGTTGATATTGTTTAAGCTTTTAAAAAGGCTATTTAGCAGCATAAATAGAGATTTGGATCTGTAAGTTCTAAAACTTTCACAAAGCTACAGGAAGGTCAGGGACCTTTGTCACTACTGATTTTTGTTCAGTTAGAACCTCATCTGACTAGTTCCATAAGCCACTTAACAGACAGTGGTTGTTGTGAGATTCAACTATGTATTCCTTTCCAGCCTTTCCAGCCTTTCCAGTGTCCAGCCACCACAGACCGATCAGGCACCCAGGGTGTAAACAAGCCTGTGGGAACCCAGCTGCTTTCTCTTCTGGATGCTCCCACACCGTCCAAATCTTCCCATTTTTCCCTACTCACTATTTGAAGCATGTGGCCTATGATGACTGGGAGACAAGTGAACTCTTTCTCAAAGCTAAGTCTGTTACAGACTGTGCATTTTTGGCAGTCTGCTTTGAGAGCCCATAGCTTGGCTTTCCAACCAGTGCAAAAGTCCCACAGATTCTCCGGCACTCTTCCTTTCCTCCCTCCCATCATATTTGTTATGGTTACTATGGTTACATTGTTAGAGCTCAAAGTAGGCCATACTGCCCAGAACTGTTTCCTAATCACCTCTCCTCAGAGCACCACCTGCTTTCTTCCACTCCACTTGATTTTCTTTCATCCTCTTCCCAAGGATTAGCTTAATTGCCTGTCATCTCTTGTGACCTAGCTGTTTTGTGTAGTTCACTGCAAATAGTCTCTGTTAGTGGTATTTTAGCTGGCTCTGAACCTTCTTTGGCATACAATAAAAGTTGTGAAGAAGACAAACCTGATACCAATGTTATCAGTATTTGTAGAATTTTATATCTTTAAAAATCACTATTTTTGATGTTATGCCCAAATTCTTAAAATTTAATACATTCATGTTAAGCATCTTGCAATTTGTTTGATTCTCTTAGAACACTATGACATAAAATTTGAAATGTCAGTTATGATATATTAATAAAAATAATAAAATAACATTGGTATAATTCTTTTTAGTTTACAAAGTGCTCTCACATGCATTAATTCATTTAATCTCCAATACATGCTTTTTCAGGTAGTTGTTATAATCCCTATTCTACAGATAAGGGAGAAAAAATGTGGCTAAGGAAGGCTGAACACTTTGCTCCAGTAATTGACATAGCTGTTGTCCAATTATAGGTTTTCAGATTTAAAACCTAGAGCCTTTTCTGTTATATTGATGTTCTGCAAATTTCAGTTTTTTACATATAATTTTTATATATCTGTCATATCCATAAACTTGAGACTGCTATATCCATGAACTTGAAAATTTTAACTAATTTTGTTCCTTAAATAAACATACATTTAAAAGCTTTATATCACTGCAGTTTAAATAAAAAAATCTTATATTCTGTTTTACAAAAAAGAAACCATAAAAATAAGTATAATAAAAATAAAAAAGTTTTTAAATTCTAATTGGAGCACCTATTGCCTACTCAAGTACTTGAGGTCCATATTCTTCTTGCTAAAAAGGAAAATAGCAAGAGATTGTGAGGATGTTAAAGTCACACAAATGTCAGACTGGGCCTTTCTCTTTAAAGATCGAATGCAAATTGAATAAGAAAAAAAAATTAACAACAGACTAGTGTATCCATGCTAGGAAGCACCAAGTTGCAGCATAGTCTGAAAAAGTAATAGAAGAAAACACATTTAGTTAGAGATGAGGGTCAAGTTTATAATGAAAGTAATTGGTGAGAATGTTGCCCAAGCTCACCTAAAGATGCACTGTACTCGTCTAGGAGGGTGGAGGTAACACTATGATGAATACAATTTAGGCCTCAGTTCAAAAGATTGTTCTCTACAGGAGAGAAATGTATATTGATGATTCTAGTTAGGAAAGAAGATAGGATGGATTCCTGTCACCCAACCTTTTTCATGTGAGAACACTATAAGACTGAGAGAAACAGAGAGAGTCTGCTCTAGCTTCCCAGGCTCTGAGTGGCTGCCCAGCAGGACTAGGGGTCAAGATCTTTGGACACTTTAAACCATGTGTGGCTCACCAGGGTACAGCAGCACACTGGGGAGAGGGAAGGAGAAGCTCTGCCCTAAAAAACTGGATGAGAGGACCACAGAATAAGGAGAATGAAATATGGTCCCTGACGGCAAAGGATTCACAGTTTCTCTGAGAAACATTTATGGAGCATCTTCTATAATCAAGGCACTGGAGCAGGTACTGTGGGCACATGACAGATTTGTATTAGTCAGCATGTGTGGTTGATATATATTGGTCAGCATATATTATTGCCATGGAGACAAACGCTGATGAGTACTGACAGCATTATAACACACAGCAACAGACATTTCAAACTTGCAAGTATTCAAACAGCAACTATTATGTATTTCTCTGCCAAATTAAAGCTCCACATTTAGGTTGTTTTATTTTATTGTATACCTTTAGTTTTTCCAATAGCCTCATTAAAAAATAAAAACTTAATCTAAACCTATTTCTCTGTTGTCAGGAAGACAAAGTTTGTTGGGTACTAACAACCGAAGAGGCATCACGCTGGTGTGCAACATATATTATTTTATCCTTACCCGAGCCCACCGAATCAGAGCACTTATGCCATTTGAAAACAGAAGATTTTGATTACAGAAAAGTAATAAATAATGGGAAAACACCCAGCATTCAAATGGAGGCTTTTCTGGCTTTAGAGCTGATCCCCTTTCACAACAATACACAGAGGTTTTGAAACGTATCTCTGTTAATCTTCACCTTGACTTAATGAAACACAAAGAGTAGATTATTTACACTTGAGCTGATGTTCCTCCTTTATATACTTCACAGACCAATAGACATACACACACTGTGTTACACATATATTAAGAATATTAGTTGTAATAATACTGTGCTTTAAAATATAAAAATATCAATCATGCAAATTAATACTTTTATATGAGAGGTGCACATAAAAAGCTGCTCAGTTTTTTATCAATAAATATTTTCAGGATCACAATAAAATGAAAATCTCCTGCCAGAAGCATTAGGTCACATAGTGGCTCTCTTTTGGGGGTTTGCACTCTCAAAAAACTTTAATGGATTTTGATTGAACGCCTGTTTTATGGAAGACTTGGAGCTCTGTCAAGAAAGGGGTTCAAAATAATCCAGGACAAGTGTTTCTCAAATCTTAACATGCAAGTTGTGATTCAGTAGATCTGATATAAGATCTGAGGTTCTGCACATCTACCAAGCTCACCTGTGAGGTTTTGGGTGAAGAGCAAGGATCAAGGTCTAGGACATGCCAATCGAAGTGTGGTTGACAGACCAGGAACTGTCATTGAACTGCTTGTTACTGGTCTATAGTGGATTCAGTATAGAATTTGAAAGTAAGCATTTAGAAACTTTTATAACATTTTGATAGTGATATTATATTTGTTGAATATAATAATAAGGAAATATTAACTTGTACTTTGTATGTCTTTGTTTTTTAATTTTATTTTTCTAGTAACTTACTTTTATTATATTTTACAAAAAATATTGGTCTTTGAAAGATTGAAGATTATACACACACACACACACACATATATTTTCATCACAAATGACTTGAGAGCAGTGGTCTAGAAATAAGTCCCTGGCTCTTGAAACTGACCATAAAATTGTAGAAATACAACAAGCAGCCATAAATACCAAGCAAAATCTGAGGAACACCATACAAGAAATAGAGAGTTTTACGAATTCAGAGAAGTGAAAGGAAATAGAAGGACTAGCATTTATCCAGTACCTATTTAATGCCCTACACAATGCTAAGTCCTTAACATTAAGCCCACAAAAAGCCAAAACAAAGAGTTCAAAGATCAAGGAGATTAAATAACTAACTCAAGATCAAGAGGAGGCAGGCAGAATTAAAACCTAGTTTAAACACATCTGTGAATTGTGAACTGTCACAATTTTTAAACACCCTCCCCTATTCTGCTGTGATTCTGACACTATGAGCCTCACCTTCCCAAGGTAAACTCCACATACCTCTTTTCCAGCCTTCATCACTCTGTGGGTGTAGCCTTGTGGTTGAGGTTTTGTATTATGAGGACTGGAGAGGTTAGAGACTGAAGACATGGACACAAGACTAAGGGTAGTACAGAAGACACTGTTGGTATCCAAGGTTGAATTTAGGTTGAATTGTGTTTTCCTTCCCTACCCAAATTCATATGTTTAAGTTCTAACCTCCAGTACCTCTGAATACCTTATTTGGAAACAAGGCCATTGCAAACATAATTAATATGAGGTCATACTGGATTAGGGTGGGTCATTAATGTAACATGACTGGTTCTTATAACAAGGAGAAATTTTGACATAGACACATATACAAGGAGAATGCCCTGTGAAAATGAAGGCAGAGATCAAGGTGACACAGTAAGAATCAAGGAGCATCAAAGATAGCACACCACCAGAAACTGTGAAAGAGGCAAGGGACAGCTCTTCCCTCAGTGCTCTCAGGAGGACCTGACCCTGATGACAACTTAATCTCACACTTCTAGCCTCCAAAGCTGTAAACACAATAAATGTTTGTTGTTCAGCCAAAGGTTGTTAATGTTTTCTACAAGAAATATTTGAGCCATCAAATTGAGAAAGTTCGCTTGGTGTGGAGCAGGATTAAAAAAAATTATTCAGGAATGTCATAATGAAATGGCAAAACATCAAAGATAATGAGAAAGATTGTTGAAATAATCAGAAAGGAAAGAAGAGAGCTTGTGAGTTTAATCCTGGGGTGACTCTATAGGGCTTGAGAAAAGGGTGGAAATAACAGCAAAGGGGTACCTACAGTCAGAGTGTGGGCAATGCCTCCCTCACCAGCTCACTTTGGGTAGAGTCAGGCTATGCAATAGCTGGGGAAGCTCTTATTTAGACACAGAAAGCAAGTGCAGGACTAGAATCAAGAGAGGTCAGGTGCCTGCATGCGTGTATGTTTGTGAAAGGAGGCTTGTCCTTTTCACATGTTTCCCCTCTCCCGGGTATGTTAGAAAGGCAAGAGCTCCATATATCAGTATATATTTAATTCAGTCTAATCTATATTAAATATCTTATCTAAGCAAGCTCGTAAGTGCAAAGCTAAGTAAGACATAGTTTCTTCCACTATTCATAAATAATTTCGCTCTGTCATGCTATTTATTACAATTGCAGGAACAAAATACAATTTTTGAAGGCAATCTATTCAGGTTAAGTACCCCATTCATCTATCTCTAGGATTTAAGAATATTTGTTAAAACATTTCTTGGAACTTTGCTAAATGCCTTTTCATCTCATATTAGTAAGTTGGCTTAAAAAAGGACATAGATAAAGTGGATAAAGTGGATCCACATGATTCTTATCTAGGTATCAATATTATTGCTTTATGTTTTTTGTAATAATTTAGGGAGGCAAAGTATGATCTATAAGCTGAATATATTTGAGTGTCCTATAAAACTTCAATATTGAGGCATTATGCAGTTTACTTTCAGTGTCGGAACTGTGTGATTCCAAATTAAGCTGAAGCCACTGTAGAGGAAGTATTTGTTCTCATCAGTAACACATTGGTACCAAAAAGAAGAGTGATGATGATAATCT
>VMDR010024728.1:0-14850 GCA_007922815.1 Macrotus californicus | reverse complement strand
CAGTCGGAGTTACACACAGCCATGACCATCCACTCTAAGCTACAGGGCCCATTAATGCAGAAGCCCTGGCTAAATTTTGATCATCAATCAATTAGTCCAAACCAGAAACACTGGGGACATTAAAAATTCTCAGTTCACCAATAACTTTAGTCAATGCCAAATTATACCATCTGGTACTTACTATATTCATTAATCCTCATACAGGATTATATTACAAGGAGCATATTCAATCAATTTCTCATATCATATCTAATAGGTATTGTAATAGCATGAATATCCTGCATAGGAGGAGCCTATTCACCCACTGATGCTTGACAAATGTTTGCCTATGACTTTCATTAATGCTTAACAAGGTCATGTTTAAACTGTAGCACACAGTGAAAGACTATAATCCTATGGCTTTTCATGCAGAGATATCTAAAGCAAACTCAGAGCACACCCATCACTGATGTAGGATATAAATACTTATATTATCTCCAATAACAATTCCAGAAGTAAATATGATTACCGTATCAATCCAAAACATCTGCAGAGATGCACCAGTGGCCAACAGAGGCCCAGATATACTAAGAAAATGCCTAACACTGTCATTTGCAAGCCATTATCCTTTCTCACCAGCATCTCTGCCTAGGTGAGTTCTGTAAATTGAACAGAAGCAAGATGTGTGAGTTGCCTGGTTACATGAAATCAGGCTGCACAGTGTCCCACCTGTGTCTGGCTGGGACTCATCACCACTTTTTAGGAAACTTGTCATTTTTTTAAGAAAAGGGAGCTGCTATCGCTGGGCAGCCATGACTGTTATCTGCACGGCAGGTCATGGCTGAGCCACGTTTTCTGCTAATTAAATTCACTGTGGGAGATTCCTAACGTGCATCTCCATGGGAAATAGATCTGAAAATCTGGATGTTGCCCCTAATTGCTCCTGGTAACAAGGTTATGAAACCTGGGCTGTTGTACCTAGAGAAAACAGAACTCAGATAAGTGGGCCCACTCTCAGACCATATGGGCTTCTTCAGCCTGCAGCTGGAGAAGCTAAAATTGGGCTCAGCTGCAACTGGGCACTTCCTGAACAAGGCCTGTCACTTTGCATTTTTCAATTACTTACCTGGAAATGCAGCAAGCAGGCAATTGTGATGAAGCACAAGGGTAAACCAGCACATGTTATTTGCCTAACCTGTGCTGAGAGATTAGCTATGGCCTCATCTAAGGTAGGGCTACTCAAAATGTAGTCTACAGATTGTCAGCATCAACATCACCTGAGAGCTTGTTAGACGAGTGAATTCTCAGACCTATTGAATCAGGGTATCTGAGGGTGGAGCCCTGAAATCTGAGTCTTAGTAACCTCCCCTGGAGACTCTGATGCCTACAAAAGTCTAGGAAGCCCCAGTCTTAAAAACACTGAATTACAAATCAGTTGGAACATGGCTCTCTTTCTGAACCTTGGGGAGCTGATTTACACTCTGTGATCTCAGTTTCCTTGTTGTTCTGGTTACCTACTGCTCTGTGGCTCACCACTCCAAAACACAGAGGCTCAAAAAAGTAACAATGGTTCTGTGAGTTGGCTGAACTCAGATGGGAAGTTTATGCTTGGGGTCTCTCATGTAGTTGAAGTCAGGTGGTGGCTAGGGATGGAGTCATCTAAATAATCAGCTCAGCTGGAAGGCCAAGATTTTTGCTTCACTCACATGGCTGGCATCTAAACTGAAATGTCTGGGTATATATATATATATATGGTCTCCCACCATGGTCACCTCAGACTAGGTAGACCTGTGACATGGTGGCTGGCTTTTCCCCAGATGACACATTTTGAGAAACCAGGGCTGAAGCTGCCAGGTCTTTAAAACTTGGGTCTGTGACTAGTACAATACCACTTCTGCCACATTCTTTGGGTAAAAAGCAAGCCACAGGGCCAAGCAGAGGGTCTTACATAAGAGGGATTACAAAAGATTGGAAATGTGGGGGCAAGGGGAGGGATACATCTTTAGAAGCAAGTTTTTATACTCATAAAATGAGGGAGGTGGCCTATATTCCTAAAGGCCTTCATAGTTTTTTAAAATGATTTTGTGCTGCAGGCAATACCCATATTTCTCAGAGTCCATTATATCTATCTCCAGGAGGGCCATTTCTCCATAATATCACTGCCACTCATTTAGCACTAAGCACATGCAGTCTTGCATTAAGATTTGCCTTACAAATGTAGTTGCTCTGACTTCCCAACTTGATTATAAAATCCTCAAGGCCTTTATGCCTTCTTGAAACTCCATTACCTGGTGCAGTGACCTATACCTCATTTTAGGCTCTAAATGAAGAGGTGATGATGATGATGATGATACAATCACTGCTATTAAATTATCCTGTCTACATGGATGAGTACAAAATAACCATTTGCAAAGTTGAAAAATAATGCCACATGTCTTTTGTAATTTTTACAGGTCTTTTTAAGGTAGACTTCTTATGACAGACAAAATGGAGCTGAGAATATTATTTCTATTAAAGTACGGTTTGTTTTCAATGTATACCCTCCCTTTTTTTATTCCCCAGTACAGAGCAGACAGTATTCTGTGGTCATAAAAACATTTAATTTTCTTCCTTGCCATATAGGAAGGCTACATTTCTTAACCTCCTTGAACCTAAGTAGGACCACAAAACTGAATTCTGATCCATAATCCTAGTCATTCATACCCCACCAAAGGAAGACAGAGAGTGAAGGCCCCATGTGAGTTGTGATTTTCTTACCATGAAGGCTCCTGGCTGGGTTGTAACAAGGTGGCCTTGAAACTGCAAGATAGAAACAACCTGATCCCGGATTCACTCCGTGAAGCAAAGCTACTCAACCAAGAATATCCTCATCGAGTTTTGCATGAGCAACAATTAAACTTCCATTGGGTTGGGACATTGGACTTGGAAGGGTTTGTTATCGCAGCTAATCCACACTGACTGATATATTTAGCTTATTCCCAGAGTCGATCCTGTGAGACATTGTCCATATAAATACTTAATATTTAAATTGGATATTTTTAATCAATAAATAAATTTCTACATCATTTTAATGGGAACCTATTAATGCATTTGTTTATATATTTCCCATTTTATTCAATCAAATTCATAATATTGTATCTTTAAAGCAATGTGTCACTATGAAAAAAAAGCTGACCTCTTCCA
The DNA here is from genome assembly GCA_007922815.1 of Macrotus californicus. Taxonomy (NCBI): domain Eukaryota; kingdom Metazoa; phylum Chordata; class Mammalia; order Chiroptera; family Phyllostomidae; genus Macrotus; species Macrotus californicus. The sequence goes on along the minus strand of VMDR010024728.1, from coordinate 11,688 downwards.
TCTATCTCATCATTGTATTTTCTATCACATCCCCAACAAGTTCTTGCAAGCAAACTATGTATATTTGACTCACTAGGTTTGTTATCTTTGTTTATTCTATCCTTCACCTCATTCAAGTATTTTTCAAAAACCATTTGTGAGCACCTGCTATGTGCCAGACATTATTCCATGTTCTTGGGATTCCACAAAAAGTAGCATATGGTCAAGAGACAGACAATCACAGCAACACAGTGAGCCCTAGAAGCAGGGGTCTACAAGTACAACAAGAGTAAAAAAGCCAGTTTTCTTAATGACAGTGAAAGAGCAGAGCCATTTTTACAAATGTGTTTACATCCATACTGAGTTTTGAGAGGTGAGTAGCAGTTCACCAGGTAGAGAAGGAGGGAAAGGGTAGATCAGAAATAGGGAACATGCAAAGACTCAAAGGTGGGAACCATTGTATCTTGCAACATGGTCCTTATAGCTGGACTAAGGATCTGGTTAGCATGTCTTCTGAAGTGACTGAGTAACCAAAGCAAGTTCAGGAATAATTTTGAGCCCCCAGGCAGCATTAACCTTGAAAGCAGGAGAGTGATTTAGGAGGTTTTTGTCCATGACTGATTGTTCTGGAATTTACATTGTTTAACTCCAAGATTTATGAGGGTTACCTGGGCCAAGTGGGGTGATTCCTGACACATTTTTAGCTAAACTTAGAGGAAGAACCTCTCTAATCTTCTGTAAGTAACAATGGACCTGACAAGAGATAGTTAGGTTTCCTGAAATTCTACAATGAGGCTTCCCTATTCATAACATTAGCCTCCATTGTGCACCCTCTTGATGAGGATTTTATGGCCCAAAGATTGTACCTCTGACAGTGTTAGAGAAGGTGGCTAGTCTCTCTTCCTTGAATACTGATTGCTTGACTTCTTTTTGTATCCCAGATTTAACCAAATGGTGCCGGTGCCTGATATCTCTGCCCATCTAAGCCAAAAACTACTATTCGCCAACTAGTAGTTGTGCACAGACACATTGGGTTTGGGAAACTACAATTAGCTTGGTTTGGCTGGGAATACACTGGTGATTTGCAAATGATGAAGCAAGAAAAGGAATTCGTGGGTCAGATCATGAAGAGTGTTATACACTATGCTAATGAAAGTGGAGGTAATCTTAGGCAAATGAGAGCCCCAGATGTGGTTATGTGATGAAAATGGATTAAAAAAATAAGCTTCTGTCAGAAAGGCAAATAACTAGCTAGGAAATGCTTGGAAAATCTGAAGGGATATTTGCCTAAGGGCAGAGGAATGGAGAGGAGGGTAGAGATTTCTGACATATTGAAGTAGTAGAATAAACCAAATATGATAATTTTTAAGTTTACAGAGGGAGGAACTTGGAGTGACCCTCTCAGGGTTTATTCCTTGATATGGAAAATACAGTGTCCTGGTGTCATTAGCCACAGTTAGGAATGAAAACTGGAAGAGAGGAAGGAGGTAAGAGTGGGGAAGGTGGAGTTTAAGTTTAGTCTGTTAAGTTTGACAGGACTCTGAGACTTCAAGGTGAAAATTCTTGCCAGTTGGAAATGCGGTGTAGAATTCAAAATTAATGTCTTGGTAGGAGAAACAGATTTGGGAATTATTTGCACACAGAGGTGGTAATCAAAAACTATGGCTGTTGATTGAAAAGCTAGAGAGTATGATGGGAAGTCATCCAAGCAAAGAATCCTGAGAAAAAAGGAACATTAAAGGATAAATGGAGAACAAAGACATATAACATAGACCAATATGTGGCAGGGAGGCAGAGTAGGAGGAACAAATACTCACATGAGGACCTTTTCTAGCTCTCCAAATTCTGTTAATCCATGCCCTCTATAATGTGAAGCCTTCACAGATATGCCTCACTCATAGGGATATTCCCACCCGACATCTGTCTCTATCACCCCATAGGTCAAACATGACCTGGTATCACTGTCTCCACCTACTAGCTCTTGGAGGAGAGGAGTAAGTCTCATTCAGTTGCAAATGACAGAAAACTCTAACTGACCTAAAGAGAAATGAAGGCAAGGCCAAGGCTAGATTACGTCTTTAGTTATGGTGATCCAAAAATTCAAAGTGGGCCTCTTTCTCCATTTCTTGATTCTGATTTCCCCTGAGGTGGCTTCATTCTTAAACAGGCTATCCCCACAGATGGACACTCACTGTTTCAGGTCTGCAATTTATATCTTAGCAACTCCAGTGGGAAAAGAGGTCCATATTCATGGTCATTCTCAGCTCTGGTTATCAGGTCATGTGTATATGTTTAACTAATCACCAAGCCCAGGAATGTGCTAAACTCCAATTGGCCAGTATGGATCATATGACCAGGAAGTAGAAGCAGAGTATACTTCACCTCAGGAGGACATTGGCAGAAGCCAAATGACAAGCATCAAGAAAAAAATATTAACAGAAAAAAATAGATAATGATACTGAGTAAACAAGTAAGATTTGTTTGTAGGGAGGACCATGCATGCAATGGGCATTCAACAAATATGTCTTGTTGTCTGATCACAAGCCACAACTGATTGCCCACTTTGCTCTCATCATTAAATGACAGAAAAATGTGTTATTATTAAGAGAAGTGACTTGTTTATGTGATAATGAAGAGTCAGATAGAAAAAGAAATAGCTAATATTTGCACTCTGTGGCATCCTGACTGGTGGAGCTAGAGGGAATTCAGAGCAGGGGAGAAGCAGACAGGAGCCAAAATGCTAAGGATAGTGAGGGAGACTCAGGACTTTCTGGGAGGCTACGGGCATTTGAGGGTGAGTTGGGAGGGGTTGCCTTGGTTGAAAGTCACCCAATTCTGAGGCTTCTCAGTAATGAGAATAACAAACTTGGCTGTATAAATCAAGTCTACATTATTAGAAAAGTTTGACATTTGCTAAATTACCTATGAAAACTTACCCTAGTTATCAAGATGAAAGAAAAACAAGTTTACTCATTTCAAAGCTAAATGTCAGGCTCCCTTAAAGATCTCTTAACACCTACAGATTGGAGTGGGGTGGGGAGGGGGATGGAGAAATGCCATGCAAATTAAAAGCAATAAACTTTCCAGACATATTCATCTCCATAACTACTCAGAAATGTCTCCTGGTATTCTTAACTGGGTAAGTGTGTCTTTCTATTGCATCTATTTATTGGCCACTAATTTTTTAAAGGTATGCTCACAGAGCAGCATTTGACAACTAAATTGAAACACTGAAATATAGACACAGCAAAATTGCCTCAAATTCATTTTATTCGCAGATGTTGCCAGAGGTATGTGAACAGGAAAGCTCACCAAACAAATGATTTTAGAATACTAAACTATCAGTTCTAGAACTGGGAGACTCCAGCAAACAGCCAAAACAACTCTTTACAAAACTAGAATTTAGAAGACCCCATCCATATATGCTTCAGTGAATCAATTATCTATTACTAAAATTCACCATCTATTAAGAATAAAGTGGGAAAATTAAATATATTTGAAATATTATGAAACACATCATGTAAAAATATTTCCTTGTCAGTAATTTTAAGAAAAGTTTGCCTATTAAAGTATTTCAAATCAAGTATACCAGTTTTACATAAGGATGGTTATTCTTGAACACTTACAGAAGACAGCCATACTATATTTTAATCATAATTATCTAAAACCCCCCAAATACATATATGTGTAATGCTGTACATGTAAGTACACATACATATGAGTATGCTTTATGAGAACACATGTAAAGTTTCCCAGAGTACAACAGACTTCGGCAGCAACCTTAGATTTACATGCTGGCTTCCATTTATTTCCTAATGTATGGAGAGCTAATGGAGTGATAATCTGGTGTTTACTAGGAAGAGAGTGGGGCTGTTCAATTGCTCAGAAAAACTGAAAGAGGAAAGAGGAGGCTGAGTGCCTCCAAGAGGTGATGCAACACCTCCAAATACACTTCATGCATGAACACTCACTCTTCCAAACCATGTGTGAGACTAGATACTTCACAGTTCTTGGGCATTGTTTAAAATTCTCTTTTAAATATTTGTAATTTAGATTCTAGATAAGATAGAAATCATATGTACACATATCATACCCACCTAGGTACCTACCTCTCCTGTATTCCTCCTTTTTCTTGAAAATCATATTCTTCAGTTGAAAAAAAAATCCTTCTTAACTACCTGTGGGACTTCTATAATTTAGAAGTATATAACTAAAATGCTTTAGTGGAACTGTTAGATTCCACATAAAAGTGAGATCATATAACATTTGTCTTTCACTGAGGGCTTATTTCACTTAGCACAATGTTCTCCAGGTCCATCCATGCCGTAGCAAAAAGTAAGATTTCATTCTTTTTAACTACTGCATAGTATTCCATTGTGTAAATGTACCACAGCTTTTTTTTATCCATTCATCTCCTGATGGGTACTTAGGCTATTGTAATGAACAACATAAACTAATAAATAAAATAGAAATGGAGTTGCATGTACATGGAACAGATTGACAGCTGTTGGAGGTGGGGAGGGGCTGGATGAAATAAGGTGAAGGGATTAGCCAAAGAACACATATGCATGACTCATTGACATGGACAACAATATAGGAAGTGCCTGAGGGAAGGATGGGGCTGGGTAGAAGTGGGCAAAGGGGGAAAAAGTAGGGACAACTATAATATCATAAACAATAAAATATAATTAAAAATTTAAAATAATAAAAAAAATGCTTTAGTGGAACCAAAAGTAGCTGCCTTCCACAAGGAGATGGTGTGGGTTTCTAAACCAGTGATACAGAGCTATATGCATAGACACCCCAGAAAAAGAGCAGCATAGGGCCACCAAAAGCAGGCCTCACCCACCATGGGGGCACCCGGTGAATGTGGGTGAGAACATCATTCCACTGCCCCCCTTTGAATTAGCCTCCCTACTAAGATATTGTTTTTATTAAGATGGAAATTCTTGACAAAAGAAGGGTGTGCCTTCTGTCCATTCCCTCCCAACTCCTTCAGAAAAGGACCTTGGTTAAAAGGGGAGAAAGAAATGTTATACTGTTTTGTGATAGGGTCTTCTGTGCACATAGAATGTGGCTACAGAGGCCTACATGCCTAGGGACTTCTGTGCCTTATTGTCAGCCACCCCCGTCTTGCGAATTTCTTTGCTACCTCCCAGGCATTTCAAGGGTTTAGGAGTCCTAATGCCATGATATATCTGACTATTGAGTCCCTGGGAACAACTGTCCCTGATAAAGAACAAAGACTCTATGGGACTGAACAGTTGCTACCATTAGGGCTGCAGGAGTCTTGATTTCAAAGGACCAAGTTAACAAAGGGCCAAAGAAGCTTGGAGAATGGCCCACCTTATTCCAAGACTCAGGTTGTGACAGGTGTCTCTGGCTTTTACCTCCTAAGGCCATCTTCTTTTGGGGCAATTCCAGGTATAGGTGGATGGTCACTAAATGTGATGGTCTTTTATTTTTATTTTTTTGGAATTATGTGGAAAGCTAGAAAGGACGAGGGAGAGAAATCCACCTTATTTTTCTACATACTTTTATGATTTATGAAAAATTGATCTACTCCCTTCAGTTAGATAACCATGAGTCAGAGAAATACAGTTACAATAAAGTGGTAGTGTCATTTCTAAAGGAGACCACGCTCCAGTTCACGAATGATAGCCAATTAAAATAAGTTATTTCTGTGGTGGAGCTGTGTGAGATGAACTATCACCCAAGATGAATTACAGTCTGAGCTCGGAACGCTTCCTATTGACTAGCCTGCAGTATAATTTATAATTATTTCTGTTTATGTGAGAGGTGGGGCAGAAGTGCCAGGAAGAAAACTGACCTGGAACTCACCTGGTATGAAAAAGAGCAATGAAAGACGCATCTGATTGTTCATGTTTGGATCTATAAATATTTTTGCAGTCATCATAGTGTGAGGTACCTACATGAATATAGATATATGGGGATATGTACCAGGGGAGACCCCGCAGAAACCGGAATTACCTTCTGGACAGTTGGCATCTTGTAGTACAGGCTTCCCTGCTAGGTGAGTGTACTAGGAACCCATCTGTATCAGTGTACCAGCTGGGGTTGTTGTGAGAGGCTATGTTTGGCATCAGCAAAGTGTTTTTGAAGACTCTTTCAAAGTGTGTGTCCATTTCATGAAGGGTGATTTACAAGTGCACCTGCCCACACCAAGCTGTTCAGCAGTTTTTGAACAAAAATGACATGGCTCCTGTGCCCCACACTCCCTCTTTACCTGATGTCACCCCAAGCCACATTTTTTTGTTTCCCTGGATGAAAAAAGTCCTCAAAGGGAAACATTTTGCCCATGTGGAAGAGGTGAAACAAAAAAACGGCAGAAGCACTAAGAGGTTTCAAAATTGACAAGTTGAAAACCTGTTTGGAGCAGTGGGAAAAAACATCTTGATAGGTGTATTGCATCAAGTGGAGAGTATTTTGAAGGTGACTGAAGTTTTAAAATGTAAGAATAAGTGCACAATGTTTAGTAAATAAATCCTGGGTTATTTTGGATCCCCATCTCATGTGGAATCTCAGCAAAAAGCTCCTAACCCTGAAATATCCAGCCAGTGGCTTGCCAGTAAGTGCTGTCACCTGGGCCCAGCTCACATGCTGGGATCCTGGGATTCACCCTGATGTACTTTTTGTGCTTCTGAACTTAAACAGTTTTGTTGTTTCAGAATGACAAGACTCATAAGGTGAGTGAGGGTGATTTTTTCTATTTTTTGAGGTTGATTTTTCTTCTTTTTTAGATACCACTGAACTTTCTAAGACCTAACATAAGTAGACCCCTAGCGTTTCAATTCTTGAAATAAGAACTACATTACCTTAATCATGCCAGCCATTATGATTAGTTGGTGCGAGGTGGCAGGGGGGATACCAACAGCCCTATCTCTGACTCTTTCTATTGCTCTCTTCTGTGTCTGTATATTTTTGTATATTTTTATCTCACTGTCTCTTCACAGCTCTATGTATCCCCAGGTGTGAGGTGTTTCTCTAATCCCTCCTTCTGTATACTCTCTCTCTACCTCAATTTTCTCTTAAACACACATATGCATGTACATACATATATCATCACAAACACACCACTTAAGATTTGGAGGCACAAAACTCAACATAAAATCTTCTTTCTTGCCTAAACCTTTAAATATGGCCCCGAAATGTAAATTTTCCCAGAGCCAGTTGAATCAAGGAAAACTGTCTCCTATGCCTTTTAGATCTGTTTAGCCTTTTGAACCTGCCTTACAAATTTCTCCATACCAGGCTCAGGCAACAGCCTTACATCAAATCAGCAGGAATGGAAAGGCCAAAGACCTGAAGATGGGCCATTCAATATGAAACCAGCCTTGAAGTTAATATTTTTATACTGTGGCAAGAAGATTTAACATGAGATCTACCCTCTTAGCAAAATCTTAAGGGCACAATACAGTTAATTACAGGCACAATGTTGCACAGCAGATCTCTAGAATGTACTCGTATAACCAAAACTTTATACCCTTTGAACACAGCCCCTACTCCCAGGCCCAGCTCCTAGAAACCATCATTGTGTTCTCTGTTTCTATGAGTTTGACTATTTTAGATTTTTTGTATAGTGGGAACCGCACAGTATTTGTCCTTCTATGACTGGCTTTTTTCACTTAGCATAATGTCCTCCAGGTTCATCCATGTTATTGCATGTGGCAAGATTTCCTCCTATTTTAAGACTGAATACTGTTCTATTGTTTGTGTATAGCACATTTTCTTTATCTATTCATCCATCAGTGGACACTTAGGTTGTTTTCACAACTTGGCTATTGTGAATAAGGCTGCAATGATCATGAGGATGCAGGTATCTTTTCGAGTTCCTGATTTCAATTCTTTTGGATATATACCCAGAATCTAATCACATTAGATTAAAACTCATGCCTTGTTCCAAAAAGACATCATTGCCTTGCCTGGGGCCAGCAGTGGTGCAATGCCCCTGCTCTACCAGTAATATCCCTCTCTTATTCCCTGGCTCCCCCAAACATGTCCTGATATATTGCCCAGTTCTTCCAGTTTCTACTTCACTCATTTCTTCATTCTTCATTCATTCAATTAATCAATATTTATTGAGCATCAACTATATGCTGGACTCTGGCTAAGGTAAAATCAGAGAGAAAAATGGTAACATCACCCATTCTCATAGAGGTTGCTGAGTAGTGAAGAAACTCAAGTTCTACCTCCAGTCCAGACCATAGTCCCTGTGATCTATCCCTTCTCTCAACCTCTCTAATCCTGCCTGATTTTGACTTAGTTCTCTGCTTCTCCTGCTCTCGACCTTGATGGCCCAAACTACTTCCTACTCCTGTGACTATACCATCCTCCAAATATGCCCATTTCTCAGATGTTTCCCTACCCTGCCATCTCACCTTGTAAAGGACACTGACACCTACGGAGGGTGGAGAGTTAAATTTTCTCAGCATGAAAGAATAGTCTGCTTCCTGAATTTAATTATAAATGAGGAAACTCCTTCAGTATGGATGTGTTGGGGCTCTCTGTGCGAAGTAGAGAACTCCGTGTTAGATTTTTTTCACACATCATAATAGTGGCAAGAGGGCTCCAAGCTCATCTGTGAGAGGAGATGCTACCCTTAATTCCCAAAGCCTCATAAATAACCAGTTTTCCATGAGAGGCTGGGTAGAGAGCCTCAGAAGTCCACGTATCTGCTTGGCCTTCTGAGTAATGCCTTTTCTCAGTGTAAAAAGACAGTAGCTATTAATTTACTGATGTCAGAATTGTCTCTGTGTGTGTCTCTGTGTGTGTTTACATGGCAATACCCATATTCTTCCACCCCCTTGAAAACTGAAATCTTTACTCTTCATGTCATTGTATGTCCCTAACATAAGTCATCGGGAGCCTCAGGATTCACAGAATTCCTTGCACCCTATGCTGTGACATCTGTTTCAAGTGAGTCTTTATATAGTCTTGTTGTGTAGCAATGGGAAAAGATCTCCAACTCCCCTGGGAAGCCTATCATGAAATCATACTCATAAATCTGTTCACTCTTTCCACCACTTTGCTTTTACCAGAATTCTTGTAAGTGTGTTCTCTTACAGTTAATAAATTAAAAAAATAAGTAACAAAAGAAAAATGAAGGCTGGATCCCAGAACACATCACAGAGACTTAAGGGTGAGAAGGTTTCGGTGATGTCTTGTGTTTGTCCTGCTGGACTCTGGGGTATGGCTACAGCAGCTGTGGGAGCGGACAGTATGTTCAAATGGGCTTCTTGCCCTCTCTGGGGTCGTGATTTCCTGGCCAAGCCTTCCAGCAAAGCAAGGGAATGTAACATATCAGCTACCAAGTCTATGGTTTATGTTTCATACAGTAGAACTCAAAGCAAATATTTCAGCAAAAGAAATGATCCTTGATATATGTGAACATCACTGAACTAAGAAAGCCACTAAATTCACTGCAGTTACAAAGAAGTAGAGTAAAGGACAGGAGAAATAGGTTGATTCATTCCCTCCTTGGCACTTCCAAGATCTCGGCTTTCCTCTTGTTTTTCCTCTTGTACTTCTCCCTGCCTCTCTTCACACATTTTCCTTGATTTTTATCATCATTGCTCTTATTTTCCTTATCCAGACCCTGAAACAGAAATAAGAATAACAAGAGTGAGAATTTATGCGCCCTTCTTTCAAGGGAAAAACCTGGGCTTGGAACAATAAACATTTTCCCTGCCTCTCTCAGACACCCTCCCACCTCCACCCAAAGGTTTCAAACACCTCAGGGACAGCAGAAAGCTTTCGTTTATTTAAGCAGAGGAGGCAGGGCACTGTGACTGGAAATCCTCGGTAAATTCCACAATTAGCGGGCAGAGCAGCTAAAAGCTCCTTTTCAAAGGGACTCAGGATTCTGCTGTGAACAAATTAAATTGCCTGCTGCTTCCATTCTCACCAGGTGACGGGGGACATACGGTGACAAAAGACCAAGCAAATATATTCAGTCTGGATCTGGTTTTTTAAAAAAAAAAAATGTTGAAAAGCTCAGAACCTAACATGGAATTTTTAAAAATTGGAAGGGAGAAGTCTTGACACCTAATGCTTTTTCAGAACATGTGGACCTGTTCTTTGGGTAACCACAGTCTGGTAGTCCTACAAGTAGGAAGTTACAGCCCTGAAGCTTCCAAATAAATAAAACCTTTATACATGCAAAGGACCCAGGGACAAAGACAAAGGGGGGGAAAGACTGAGGGCGCGGTGGGGGAGAGTGGTGGCGGGAAAATGGAGACAACTGTACTTGAACAACAATAAAAAATAAAATTAAATGAAACACTTAATAAATAAACAAACCAAAAAAAAAACTTATCTAATCTCTCCAAATCTTCACCACAAGGCTGAATTCTCACCATGCAGTATTCCTTAAATGATACAAAGTTTGGAGTGAAAGGGCTAGGTGAAAAGATCAGATGACAATGGGATACCAAAGGTGGCTGTCATGGATGGAAGATGCTCCCCAGACATTTTAATCACATTAAATTGTCAAAAAAATCTCAGGCCAAGCAACAAAATTCCAACATCATCAAATTAGGTGCTCTTTATGCAGGAAATTAATAGGCTAAAAGGCAGCCCAGAATGAAATCTAATCACTTAATTAAGGAGTTACATCACCTTTGCCTGGATAACAATAGAAAACTCCAGCGTTGCATTCACCAAGCAAAAGCACCCAAGGGAACCTGCCAAAACCCAACATTATGTGGACAAGGCCACGCAATAACGTAACAGTGAAAGGTAAAGCTGCACAGACCAATTGGACAAGCACAATGCTGGAAGTAGGTCGATTCACAGTAATAGATGAGAGTTTTACAATGCAGTTTCTAGCCAGAGCCTCCAGGAACTAAAGAGAGCATCCCACCATCAGCCTGTTGGCCATGAATTCCTAAGGTCACACAGGCTTATTTCCACATCTGGTTCCCTTTCTGTTGCTACCTACTTGTCCCACAGAGTGTCTTTCCTGGCCCCAGAATGAAATATGGTGTCTCCAGAAGACCCCACCCCCACCTCCACCCTATTGGGAGGCTTAATTACTTCTTACAGATCACTGCAGAGAAAATACAGAGAGTACAACAAACCAAGATATATAAGGGAGCAATTTATACACTTCTTAAATTCCTATCACCATCATCTCTAATGTCATCCTGACCCCATTCTTAGTTGCTTCTCCAAAAGTTTTTTGAAATTTGCATTTTCCTTTCTCATTTAGAAGGTCTCTAACCTGCATGCCTTTATACACATGATGTGTGGGTGATCACAGCAATCATCACTGCTATAACTCATGTAGGACCTGGTCTACAGAGTGCCCTCTTCCTAGGGAAAGGCCTCCATGTGCACTTAGGATGACACAATAAGCATCCATGGATGTGATTGGGCCCTTCTCCTGCTCAAGAGGATAATTGAATTTGGGGGACATCCCATTCTGAATATACTTTTCAAAATGGCATTTAAGTTGCACCCTCACATGCCAATAAGCAAACTACATCTTTGTTGCATATAGGTAGAAATGGTTGGGATGCTATATACAGGTAAAAATTTACTCTAAATTTTAGGAGTGGTCTATAGAAATCTATTACATTTTTTCATCATGCAACCTTAAGCAAACATTTCTAAGCCATAAAAATAATGTGAATGTACACATGAAGCTTTTTTATCATCCAGCAATTTCACTCAAGTTTTACACAAGAG
>VMDR010024727.1:0-14851 GCA_007922815.1 Macrotus californicus | reverse complement strand
CATACTAACTTGAGAATTTAATATCTCCTTATTTAAAATATTTCTTCTGTAGACAAATGTGTAACATATTTATGAATGTATGCAGCATTTTTACAATTCTTTTAAATTGCATAAGTAATTTGAAATAATAGTTTCAGGACAGGGCTAGAAAATGCATATCTATGCCAGAAGAGAACTGTTTAGATTCAGCTGGCTGTCACCCTGGAGAAAGCCTCTTAAATCTTAGCAAGTGTCTTCTTAGTTAAATTAGAGCCCAGCTCCTTATGATTTTTACCCATTGTTTTAAACTTTGACTTCTGATAAAATAAAAGTATTTATTCTACACCATTTTTGAAAAACAATTAGAAAAGCTATTCTGTTTCTGGCACACCCAGAAACTAATTTCTATCCTCTCTATGTACAATAATTTTAAATGTCATTCTTGCTACTTTAATATTATAACTTTTAAAGTAATTTATATTAAATAAATAACAAATTTGAGGACTTATGAAGGGTAAGTCCTGGGTCAGGCAATTTTCTTAGATTATCTTATTTAATAGTTACAGAAACCATGTAACATAAAGATAATTCTCAAATCTTAATGACTGACACACTAAAAGCTTTTGTCTACACCTGTCACAATTCATTGAGTTCAGCAGAAGTGACTACATGTGACACACTTATGTGAGTAAGGCTTAGGAATGATAGTGCAACTTTCATTGAGGTCCAGTGGTCTGAGCTCAGTCATATGTCCAAATCTAACTACAAAAAAGAAAAACAATATGGTTTGGCTGTGTAATCAGGAAGAAAATGAAATCAATTCGCTGAACACATAGCAATACTGCTGCCTCAATTCACTCTTCTCATAAACAAATTTCTGTCCCTGTCATTCTTCCAAATGAAGGAAACATTTCCTTCGGTGAGCTAATAGTCCAGTTAACACCTCCAATACTAAGACAAGGGTCTCTGGTTCATGCATAGTCCTCTATTTGGTCTGGATGTGGCTGTTGGGATCCACCAGTCAATCCACAAAAATGGTGAAGTAGAGACAACACATTCCTTATTGGAAAGGGAAAAAAAATAAGAATCTCAGTGAGCATGTGGTTTGCCTCCTAGTTTTCACAAGTGATAGTTTTAGCAAAGGTGTTGCCATTACTGCATGTATATTTAGCCACTTACCCTGTTTTTCTTTTCCTTTTTAGTTTTTACCTAAAAAAATAAGCCATTAATACATAAGCCACTTTCTTCCCACTTTCAGGTGAGTTGTAAAAAAGAAGAAAATTTTACCCTTTAATACAATATGGACGGACCTGGAGAACATTATACTCACTGAAATAAGCTAGTCAGAGAAAGACTAATACCATACGATCTCATTCATATGTGGAATCTCATGAACAAACTGAACTAACAAGGAAAATGGGGACAGAGATGGAGATGGAGATGAAAATGGGATGGAGAGCAGGATGACAGCTGGGAGGGGGGACAGGTCAGGGGGTGGAGGGATTGAGCAGAAAGACAAAAGGACTCCTGGGCAAGGTCAATAGTGTGGTGATTGCTGGTGGGGAGGGGCTTATAATGGGACTAAAATGTAATAAAAATACAATAAATATTAAATTAAAAAAACAAAATGCACACACATGCACACACACCTCCCTCACATAAAGAAGACATTAAATGCTGTGATTTTAATGACATTCTTCTATTATATAAGATGATTAAAATACTTATAATAAGTTGCATTTTTATTGCATAATACACACACACACACCTCCCTTGAATACACAAAAAGAAATTACATGCTGTAATTTCAACCACTTTTCTCCAACATATAGAGTGGTGAAAATATTTATAATAACTTGAATTTTTCACAGATGCTTTAATATTTAATTTATACATAATATCTCTTTTAATTACAATAATTCCATGAGAGATGGATTTTTCAAAAGGGCAAACTTGGGACTTCAACAAATTAAACAACTTCCTAAGTCAAGAATTTAGGTCTGGTTAATTCTGAAGCTCACACTTTTATAAATTACCCCCAAAATAATTAATGGAAAAATATTTAAACATTAATCTCACTTAGATTTTATTAGATTTATTTTTAAAAACTTTTTTTTTAGTTAGTAGGGAGTACATCCTTGCTTACCTAAGCAAGGATTTTATTGGGTTGGCCAGAAGTCCATTTAGTTTTTTCCATAAAATAAAAGACATATTTTTCATTTTCATCAATAACTTTATTGATTTGCATACCTTGAGTATGTTGGCCCTCTCCCGCTATTGGTTTCTAGTTCTTAGAGCCCAGGGGTTTTCCTAAACATCTTCTAGTACATAAGAGAGCCCCACAGCAAAGAATTATTTGACCAAAATGTCAATAGTACCAAGAAATTTCAAGAACCATTTTTGACACATTCGATCAGTCACATCACCTTCTCCATACACGGCTCAAATCCTTTTTGTGTGTGTCAGTTGTGTTTTTACCCTTCTTGAAATAATAAAGCATAATACACCAAAAATGTTTCATATTTTATTCCATCTTTAATATGGCTGCACAAGAAATTCACCAATTTTGATATTTTTTAGAAATGCATGCTGATATGACAGTTGTCAAAATACAATCTAATAAAATTGTTTTGAATGAAGTTAAAGATAGCTAAGTGCTACTAGAGCCATCTTTCAGGGGGAAAAAACTAGTTGGCCAACCCAACCCCCTCACTTCCTTTAGTAGACTGTTTACTAAATCTATTAAGGAATGATTTTCAAGAGACTATAATGATGTCTATCTAATATGCCTTTATCCTTCCAGGAAGATATTAAGGGATAATTATATTAATAATACCTTATATGGAAATTAAAAAATATTTCTCAGAGCCCACAAGGAGTCTTATTTTATTTTCTCTTTAGGTGTATGAAGCAATTATGACAAGCATTGCATATTTTTATGGAGAATTAAGTACAGCATACACAAAAATTCTTTTATTAAAGATAATCTTTTAAGAAAAGAGAATTACAACTAAAACAGAGCTGGGATGCTTGGAGAGAATGAGGGTGGAGACGTGGGTAAAAACTTATGGTGGAAATGTGTGGTTCCCTGCAATTCAGCACTTTTTCAGTACCTTCCTGTTTGGTAGAGTCTAGCTCTATGCATCCCTTATACATCCAGTTCAAGCAGAAGCCAGAATACCACTTTTCTAAACTTTATTTGCACACAGGGTGCTGGCATGTGACTTAGGCCCAGCCAATTAAACTCAATTACTTAAGACTTCAATTCAGACAAGGGCAATGTGAGAAAACAAAAACGGAGTAGAATCCATTTGAGAAGATGTGGCTATAGAAGAATGCAGATTTCAGGGTGGTGGGATGGAGACTGTGCAACATAGGACAGCAACAATTATGATGACATCTGTGTCTGTAGCTACAGCGGTTAGTACATCCAGCAGGTGTGGTTTGGGCATTATTCTTGGCTGTGTAGCATTTAAGTCTGACCATCTGTCTTCCATAATCAATAAATTCTTTAATATTCTTGAATGCTTTTTCTCAAAAATACTTTAAGGAGTTCCTACTACTTTTATCTGAGTTCACCGACTTACACATGACAAGCTATGGAAGCCCCCTAAGTCTTTAAGTTATAAATTTTATTATTGAATACATCTTGAATAATAGTCACAATAATTCAGAGACTTTTATTTTGTTAGGAGAAAGCAAACTAGCCTATTTTAAATTGTTAAATTTAGCTTTATAGATATAAGCACTGGACAAGCCCTAGAATCATTCATAAGAGAACATTTCACATGCTGGTAGTTGCCTCAATAAGACAGTTAATTCAATAACTTTTAATCCACCACCTATGATGTTGACCATTAGAGCTATAATGATAAGTAAATACAGAATCTCTAAAAGAAAAAACAATAATTCAGGAAGACCATTATTGGGTTTGGGTGTAGAATACATGATTTCAGATGTTCTTTCTGAGGTTTTATAACTACCATAGCAAGAAATCTCTCAGAGTAAGAGTCTAAGTGCTCTGTCATTGGTGGTCGTAATGGAGGTTTGTTATTTGTTTGTGCTGTTTTCTTGTTTGTTTTGTATGCAACTTTAAATTTGGATAAAAGATAAGCACTCTTAGGCTAGGTTGCCATGAAATGATGCAGTGCATGACCTTCTGTAATCCATACAGACTGACACAACTGTGAGAAATGCAGTGACTGCTACTGTATACAAGTGTAGCCCTATAATGCCTACAGAAGGACAACATTATAGGATGAAATAGAAGGTAAGATTGTTGATATTGGAAGCCAAGTCCAGTTTCTAATAAAGATTAAATGAATGTACTTTGCTGTCGACTAGGCCCAGGGAAGAAAGTGGTTTACAAAGTTATAAGTAAGTGTGTTATACCAATTTCAGTTCATGTTTCTCATTCCAAAATATGTGATTATTATATAGTCAGAATGTACCTTAATAGATTCTATAAATATGAATTTATGAATTTGATAAATTTGGAATAGCTTCTAAACTCTTTTCAACTAAAAAATTATAACACATTTGATTTTAATTAATTCATTCACTTAATTTATCATCAAGATTCTTCCTTCAGAAATAGATTTATGTAAATACAAGGTTTAATAAGGAAGAATATGCATGTGACTTGTAGAAATATTCTTTATATATTTAAAAGATATTTTGGCACATACCCTCATTCCACAGAGGGTTAAACCAAAGTGATCTCACTGTCCCTTATGGACAGTGACACTTGTGACCATGTAGTGCAATACTTGCTGTGAGATCCCAGCTCTAGAACTTCATTTTGCTCCAGATGCACAGCGCTGCAATGCACTTTGTCTGGCTGTCATTAAGGTGTGTGTTGCCTTTCTAGCCCATGTCCTAGGAATAAAACCAGACAACTCTGGTGCTCTGAGGGGAAGAGCATTTGCCCTATTAAGCCCAGGCAGTTGGTTTTGGTCTTTTTATTCAGCTCTAAGTGACTATTCATGCCAAAAACATATAGGGCATTTACACCAGGGATTTGGAGTATTAAAATGAAGATTTAAGGTTTTGTACCATCATTCATATTCTACTGACACTGAGAAAATTGATAAAATTTCCTACCTCTTCATCTATTATATAGGGTTAATAATAACCTTCACTCAACATCATTATGATTATGTAAAGATTATACACTGAAATATATTAAAGTGTTGTATTTGATTAAATTATAGATTATATGCAATAAAGCCAGATAGCCACAGCTGCCCCAGAGGTGACATTAAGGGAAACCTATTTGTAAGGGAAGGAAATATTGATTCCTTCTTTCATTTCTTGTACTGTTTTTTGGTACTGAATAAATCAAGATCCATTTTGCAAGCCCTATTTATTTCGTTTTTAAGTTTAGGGACAATGACAAAAACCAATTATTTTGTGCTTCAAATAATTTATAGACTCTGGTATTTCTTTGCTCTCAAATTCTAAATGGAAAATAATAGTCTAGCCACTCCTTTGAAATATTACTATTAAAATTTTTTATGATAAAGCAATTTGCTTACTCTTCTTCCCAATTACGGTTTAAAAAGTTTACTCATGACTATATATTGTGTTTAAAAAATATGTATGCTAATTCTTCTTCTAGTTTATCTTTTACTGTACCCAGACATCTGATATGTGCCAGTGACCTACAAACAATTAATTTATATCCAAGTTCCATCGAGTGTATATAGCTGCTGATGAAAAAACTGGGGACCTGAAATCAGAATTTTAGACGGAGGGAGTGTAGAGACTTTCCAATCCAGTCTCTTTGTGGAGGTGAAACAGATGAGACCCCGTTGTTTGACATGATGTGTGTAAAGTCACATCTGCAGTTAGTAATGGGGCGAAGGTAGTAAATGCTATCCCTGGAACCACATAGCTTCCATTTGCATCCTTTGGTGCTTTTGGTTGCTAATTTCTTCTGTTCTGAAATGGTCATGTGTTCCTGGCTGTGAAACACAGCCTCCTGTGACAGCTTCAGGGCTGTTTTAAAACACATTTCAAGTATTCGGGATTTCATTGTATCTCCTGATGCCTCAAACTTGTGATAATTCATACTATGGTGCTTTCATTAGGTTATAGCCTCAAGTACTAGTTGTACCAGACATGTGCATGAAAGAAAACATTTTTTAAAATACCTCAAAATAGTGATGCAACTGTGTAGAGAAACAGATAGCTATATGTGATGGAGTTTTGGAAAAGCAAAGTTTTTACACGAAAAAAGAAAGCAAGGTAAGTAAGGAAAGAAACAAAGAAAACCTTGGACACTCCACACCCTGAGAATAAATCGTGTGTTCTCAGAACAGGGAGTAGGAACCGAGTGCTCTCAGAGTATAGTATCGTTCGAAATAAACTTCTGTTATTGTGAAGATGACTATTACTAATCCAACCAGAAAAGAAAGAATATTGAACTATTTCACTGACCACTTCAACTTTTTATATTTGTTTCCAACCTGAAAACTAAGGGGTTTGAAACTAAATTGTCTTTAAGTTACTTTGCAGTTTTGTAATTTTCAAGGCATTTAACCAAACTTTTACCTCCATTTGTACTTCTTTTATGGGCTAATCAACATACATTTCCATTACCCAGAAAGTTAAAAACTCCCAGTACTTTATTCACATTGTATAAATAACCATTTATAAAAATGTTAGCATCTAATTCTTAAAAATGTCAGCACCTCATTTATGTTTTGTAAATATTGATTGGTTAGAGTAGTGCAGTATTGAACCAGACCACGTTTAATGCATGTAAAAGTAAAGTTGGAAAAAAGTGAGGAAAAAGTGAGGGATGAGGGCTCTGAGAATTAATATGTTGCATCCCTAACTTGGTCATTTAGTCTGAGTAACACATAGGAAAACATTGCCAATGTGATGCAGTTGTCCAGGTAATCACAGCATTTCAGTAATGTAAACCAACCCGTTACCCAATTAACACACGGATGGGGCACTATTACAGCAGGGACTACTTGTTAGCTTATTTCTTAAATGAAATGCTGGCCTCTACACATTCTATTGATTTTTAAATCATTTTAAAGCACAGGTAACTGCTTCTAATCTTCCAAAGGTTGTATTAATTTTTTTCTCCCGCCAAGGAAAGGGATGGTGAGAGAAAAATAGTGAACTATACGTCAAAGTATTGCTCAGTTTAAAGATGGTGATTATCTTTGATAACCAGAACCAACAATTACATTTAATATTGCATTCATTTCTATCAAGCCCTTTACTAGGGATTAACAGAAGAAGAATGGATATGTGGAGTGTTGAAGCGTGCGTGTCAGGGCGAGAGAGATGCCTCTGGACCTAGAGACTAAGAAGAAAAGTCAAGGGCTGCTCAAAGAGATAAGGAAGGGTGGAGTGAACTGGGTCAAAAACAAGTGGGATAGATAAAAGTATATATGGATTTCAGAGATTCTGTGGAGAAAGAAATATAAAAATAAAAATAATATTTATATATGATACAGTGGAATAACATTCACGTGGCAAAGACTTTCGTTGTATCTAAAAAATGTCAGTCTGACAGAAGAAGAATAAATATAGGATATGATGTGATATACCTTTACAATTTTTTCAGAGAGAAAATAATTTTAAGGACTCATAGTATATATTATTGAAGATAGTTTCTCTATCTCAATATTCAAAAACAGGAGTGATCATTTTAAATTAATATAGAAAACTTTCTCAATATAAAAAGGTACTTTTTAGCATTCTGAAATAAAGTCTCTACTCTCTGACTAATGATTAAATTGCAGGACTTTTAGCATATCTCTTGGGGGGGAAAAAACAGTTTTATTGACAAACAAGATGATATTACATGCCTGATATGAAAATTCTGAGGCAACAATTTTTCTTAAGCAACCTGCAACTTTTGGTGAAATAGTGCCTGAGAATTGACAAACAATATTTTACTTGTTTCTTCAGTAAGCCTGGGCTTATTCTTGTCACAGTAATTTATTTTATCTGTTAGATGTAGAAAAAAAAAGTAGATTTTTAAAAAATATAAACTATAAATCTGGCAAGGTTTCACGAGCATTAACCAGTCAACTGCCACTCAAGGCCTGGACTGCAGTTGCATGTATCTGCAGGTAGACTCCAAGGTGGCCGCCACGTGTTGAGTACCTGCTATGGCCTTCGTTCAAGAAACAAACATAAAGAAAAAAACAAGAAACAAACCATCATGGATCTTAAATATTATATCATTTCTTCACAGAAAGACATTAATTAAGCACCTACTATATGGGCTGGAAACTGTTCTGGATACTAAAGATACAGCATTTACTACATCAGACAAAAACTTCTACCTTCATTGAGCTTGCAACCTGGAAGGAGAAAATTATTGACTAAAATGAAATGACAATAATTTTGCATACACATTGGACATATATAAATCATTTGAATTGAAGTTACTTTTATTTTTAACTCAGAGTATTGATTATTATATCAACCAAGTTTAACCCATATCTACCAATTGATGACTTTAAGGAATTCTATAGTATACTCCTGGACCTGTGTCACTGTTCATTGTTACACATGAAGACTGAGAGTGCCAATCCGACTTTAACTGCATTTTAGAGTACTTCTCTTATAGGTAATTATCACAAACATATTCTGTTTGTTGGTTATTTCTCCATGTTTTGACTTTTTTCACAGACTCATCAAGAAGAAGTTCAAAATGATTTTTAATGAATTGTAAAGTTATGACTTAAGTGAAGCTATGAAACAAACAAAAAATCCTTTAATTATATATCAAACGATTAAAACGAGTTCCTTCAGAAAACCATCTAGGAAGTTCATATTTTTATTGGTGATTTGAAGAAAAATGTCTTAAGTACTTTTTACTATACTCCATTGCAGATATGAGAATGTGACCAAATGGAATAAGACCCCTGGACGGGTATGTGCCTTTAAGCAGCAATTCGGAGAATGCTTTATAACAGTGCCCTCTAGAACTGCGTAAAGCAAACATTGAACTGTGTAGAACTCAGCTAAAAGCTTCATTAAGCAAGTAATATTTAAGCAAACATTTCAAACACTTCAGATTGATCCCTGAATTTTCTAAACATGAAAGTCGTCTTCTTTCTACCCTAAACAGTAAGTCTCTGGAAATAGCATCAAATCTCAAATGCAAAAGCAGGACTTTTGATAAAATTGAAAAGCAAGAGTGAGCCACAATTCAAGCAATTTAAGAAATGAAGTGCATAATTTCAAAGTTGCACCTCTGGCTTACAGGGTACCAGTGCCTATAAAGTGTTGCATGTGCACTTGTGGGCTTGTCCTGAGCCAGTGAGGCAGGAATAGGTGCCCAGATATACCAAGAAATTAGACGGAACACTCTCCTTTCGTTGGATCACTAGCTTTGAGAAAGAAGATACAGTAGTAGCCCCTTATCCACAGGGGTGAGTAGGTGGAGGGAGGGTATGGGAATATATTCCAAGACTCCCAGTGGATGCCTGAAACCCCAGGTGCCAAAACCTATGTAACCCTTTTCTTATACATACATACATATACTTTACGTCTTCTCTTTAGCATGTCCAAATTGCCAGTAGCATTACTCTTACACTTTGGGGCCATTATTAAGTAAAATAAAAGTTACATGAAAACAAGCACTGTGATATAATAGCAATCAATCTGATAACCCCGATGGCTACTAAGTGACTCAGGAACAGGTAGCATATAAACATGGACATGCTGAACCAAAGAGAAATCTGCCTCCTCAGGCTGGATGGATTGGGATAGTGCAAGATTTCATCACACTACTCAGCATGTATAATTTGAAAAGTATGAATTATTTCTGGAATCTTCCAATTAATATTTTTGAACCACAGTTGGCCTCTCATAACTGAAAATGCAGAAAGTGAAACTGTGGATGAGGGGCAACTACAGTATCAGTTAAATAATTAGGTGCATGAGGTTTGGGGAGATGTATTATGAGTAAAAAATAATAAAATAGATACCTCTTTATTTTATTAATTGAAAGAAGTTAATAAGTTTTTCTTACTTCACTACACACACTCAACCCCCACCCCCCACACACACTGGGACAGGAAGAGAGAGAATCTTGTGTCCGTTTTGTGTCCATTTAGTGTTGCCCCTTAGAGGTATAATTTGAATTGTTTCAGTACACTTCCATAAGAAGTTAAATTACTTAAAATAGTTGTTATTCAAAGGGTAGTAAGGTGACAAAGTGATAGGACACCATCTCTCCAAAAGCAGGAGAATAACGACCTCAAAGGAAATATATTAATAAATGGCTTGGTGGCAACCTCATTAATTTTTGTCAGCATAGGCATCCCAGCTACAACAATAATAGGTACTATTTAGTTTCTCACATGCTAGGATTGTGTTAAAGTATTTGGAGTCAAAGAACTCAATTCCTGTAAGAGCCTCTTTAGCCTCCAAGGTTTTACAGGTGATAAGCTAATTGTCCAATATCACACCACTAGTAAGGGGACAGTGTCTGCAAACAAATTAGGCACTGATTAGAGAACCTCTAATTGCATTGCCTGCACATGTCATTTTAATATTTTTAATAATAGGGTTTACATATAGTAGCAATTTCTTCTTTTTTTCCTTTTCTTGTCCTCTTCTAGCCAAGTTAAGGAAAAAAAAACATTTACAATTCTTGTTGTTGCTGATGAAATACTTTTTCACATTCAAAATAAACTTTTCACCTGGGAAATTACAGGAATCATTAAAAACCAATTATTCATTATTACCAGAAATGTAAATGTGTTGTCCCTAGAAAAAAGGCTTTGGATAAAATAACATGTAACAGTACAAAATGGGTTTCAGCAACTTGGTGCCTTTTTATGAGATTCAACGATCTGGGTTGAAGGAAAGAGGTTTTTATTAACAGGGCTCCAACACTGGCAGGGCTGAGATCACTCTGGCTCAGAGCCCTTCTCTCCCAGGAGACACAGAACTTCCCTTGCTTCCCAAAAGGCTACAAGCCAAAACCATGTCCCAAAGTTCCCCATTTCCTTATCTGTCCATAAGGCAGTCACACAGACAGATCTCCATCCCCTCTGGAATGTGCACTCGTGGGTTTCAGACGAGATCAGGTGCATTCAGGGTGGTAGACCGTAGACGGGCTCGTGGGTTTCAGAGCCGCCATCTTCTCGCAGCTGCTCTCTCCTTCGGGATCGTGGGTGCACTGCTCTCAGTCTCCATGCAGCAGTCCTGGAACTGTGTTCTGTGCTATACTGTCCCAGAGGCTGGAGTTCAACAAGGCACATGTCCCAGTGTGGGACCCTGCCTCCACGAGTGGGCTTCCATCCATGTGGAGTCTGAGCCCCTGGTAGGCCCCACATCTCCTGGTCCCTTGAGCACTCCCATCTGTGTGGGGACCAGAACCACAGGCCTGGAATGTCCAAATGCCAAAAGCTCTGAGCTTTCACCAAGCTCCAAAGTTTTATACCAAAAGCCCCTGTACCAAGAGAGCAAATTATCTGTACCAGGAGCATGAGAGAGAGGAATGAGAAAGAGATAAAATTTCTGCCATTAAGTACTGCTCCCCTTAAAAACATCTCAAAACAAATAGCCCTGCCTCCCTTTGCCAACACAGCCCAGTTTCAGAACATGCCATTCAAAAGTACCATCCTTCAGAAACATAGAAATCTGCAGCTCAGCATTTCCAGTCACAGTTCAGCTCCAAGCATCTTTCGTGAGTCTGTGTGCACCAGCTTGAGTCCTTCTGCAGTGTTCGTTTCTCTCCTCCGGAGCTGCCTTTATACTCCAGCCATCAGCTCACCAGTGTGTATGTGTGCTTGGCCACGCAGGTCCCCTGCAGCGTCACCAGCTCTGTCACCATCTTCGTCTGACCTCCCGACCTCCAGGCCTCATGTTTCTCAGCCAGCTCTAATTTTAAATGCTCGGCTGAGAACTTCCTGCATGATGATATATCCGGCTCTTCCTATGGTGCATTAGTGTCCACCATTTTTGACAGCTCCCTGGTGTCCTTGACGCTCATTTGGCTGCCATCATCTGTGAGGCAAGAGATCCCAGCCACACACAGGCATCCAAAGCGGGCGTCGGCCCCCACAGCTCACGCAGGCACTGTATGAGCTCCCCCCTCACAACTATGTTATGAGTCATTCTGCTGAGTCACTCTGCAGTGCATATTCTCAGTCCAGTATACAATTTGCCTTCTTCTGCAGCTCCTCCTGTTAATCTGCCTTTGTTCCACAATGGGCCTCAAACACTGTATTTTCTGCTCTGTCAGCACTCCCCACACCCCTGCTTTTTTTGCAGGATAGAGGGGTTCCCCTATTTCCAGGGGACCTATGCTATGTACCACATTACAAACATATACGGCTGTTTAAAAGTATTCATTCTATCCCTTCTTCTTCTCGGAGGAGAATCTGTGATAAGAATATTTCCTCAATATTGGTGGTCATTGTATAGCTTACACGAGCAATTATTTTTAAATAGTGAGGGTTAAAATTCTTACCAGCTGAAGTTTCCAGATGGTGCATAAAACAGGAAGCCAAAGGTAGGCTGGCTCCAGAGTACATCCTTGAAGTAGAGGCATGAAAACAGAATTGCTTAAAAATGGAACTGTCATCATTGATAATAAACAAAATATGTCTGGACTCATGAGAGCAATAACATAAACAATAAAGCTAAGAATAAAAGGTTCAACCATCTGATGAGGATATTTCCAAAGCTCTTGACTCAGGATAATTTGCAGATATACAAAATTCATGTTAAGTTGGAAAAAACTTAAGTCCAAATACATTAAACAAAATAAATCAACATAACCTCCTGCAATAACATCACACAGGGTGAAGTAAAAGTAGGTTTACAGGTGTTCACATGGAAAATAATACAATAATTAATAAATTACAATACAAGAATAAACTGTGTTTCAGGTACTCACAACTGTAAACCTACTTTTGCCCCACCCTGTGTGTAATGTTTCTCAAAGGGTTGAAGACTGAAAGGACCATAGAGTTTATCTATCCTACCTTTCATTTTACAGATGAGCAAACTTGTTGAAAGCAGAATCTAAATTCAGCACATAGCATTATCAATACAATTCATTTAATTACCTTGCTATGATATTGTGATATATAATAAATATTTATTTGTTTTTTGTTCTGTTCCTACTGGATTCCTAAAACCACTGGAATTTCCTAACCCAGGAGAGTAACAAAGGTGTCATTTTCTATGTTAATGAAGTGACTTTTGGAATGCAAATTATTAACCTAAGGATGGGGGTTGGTTACTATCAGATCCAATGGGTGCAACTTTCAGGAAGGGGAGAGGGGCTAGTGGTGAATCAATAGCCACTGGCCAGTGATTCAATTAATCATGCCTATGTAATGAGGCCTCCATCAAAACCCAAAAGGATGGAGTTCAGAGAGCTTTCTGGTTAGTGAACATATGGACATTTGGGAAGAGTGAGTGCTAGAAAGAGTATGGTATCTCCATATTCTTTCACCATACCTTGCCCTGAGTAGTTTTCCATCTATCTGTTCCAAAGTTATATCCTTTATTATAAATGCATGATCTAGTAGTAAAATATTTCTTTGAGTTTTGTGAGTAGCTCTAGGAAATTAATGGAACCCAAGAAAATAGTTTTGGAACCTCCAATCTATATAGCCTCTGTCAGAAGCACAGGTAAAAGCTTGGACTTGGACTGACCTCTGAAGTGGGAGGAGGGGTAGTCTTGCAGGACTGAGCCCTTACCTTGTGGCATCTGAGGCATCTCCAGGTAGATAGTGTCAGAACTGAGTTGAATCATAGGACATCTGTCTGGTGTTCAAGAATTGCTTGTTACTGAGGGGGAGAAAATACCTTCCCCATTCTCAGTGGAATTGGTTGTAAAACTTTTAATTACTAGTTAGAAAATGGGTAAATGTAGCTGTTTGTTTTCTTTTTTATTTTGATTTTGAACTTCTGTATAAGTTATACATTGAAGTTCAATTTTTGGAAAATAGTGGTTTAATTTTTCCAATAGAATTTGTTAAATATACCTTCATTTTTCCATTATATTACTTTTGCATTTTTGTCAAAAATTAGTTGACTCTATTTATAAGGGTCTGTTTATGAGGCCCTCTAGTCTATTTCATTGATTTGTGTATATATACTTTCATCAATACCACAGTGTCACATTTTTTTATTGTCCTAGATTTGATTTTCCCCCCCTTAATTTGGGAAATTTTCCTTAAATATTGTTTCAGAAATTTTAGTTTCTGTTATCTGAAGATTAACTTAACTGTCTTCGCAGGTCTTTTCTCTTGTAACCAGTCATGTTCATCTGAAAGAAATTTCTCGGGTGCAAGTTGGGATTGGATAAGTGTTAAGCATTGTTGCTAGAATGCTAGGATCTGAGAATAGAAAGTTGGAGGGTGTCTCACCTCTCAGTAAGGAGACTTATTTGAGAGGAGATTCTCAAAGTAATCCAGATGTCCCTAAGTCTAGTGTCAGTTTGCTCATTTTCTGATTCTCCAGCAAGTAATGTCTTCTGCTGAGGCTCAGAAGAGGAGGCTTCATGGCTATTTGGGATAAGGACGGGATGGATGGATTTAACTGCTCTTTTAAAATATTTATAATCATTCTAGTTCTAAATGTTGTTGACATAAATCATCCTTTCCTCCCATTTCTTTGTTACTGTAGAGTTTTGCCTTTTTTGTTTATTTACCACCCTATCAGTAGAGTTTTGGGAGGAAACAGAGATAAATGAGTATTTCCATCTTGGCAGTCATAAAAATGCAATTCTCAGGTGTCCTACTGCAGGGAGAAAGGGTCTTAGAGCACCTGATAGTAAGCCATCAATATTGGGTAATGTGGGTCTTTCTAAATTTCTATACTTTGTCCCAGTGGTCTGGATATTTTAGTCTCTCTTTTACCATAT
>VMDR010024726.1:0-14862 GCA_007922815.1 Macrotus californicus | reverse complement strand
TAGCCAGGTAATTCCCCTAAAATCTAATTGTACTGTTTCCATGCTTAGAAATTTTGTTGACCTTTTATTGTCTTTGAGATGGTATCTACAGTCATAACCTGCCCTAGATGACTCAGAGAAACCTAGGCACTGTCTTGTCCTTATCTTCAGTAACACATCCAACATGAATTTCTATAATTCCTCAAATATATATATATATATAAATTAAGATAATAGATAGCTATTTCAAGTATAGACATTTAAAATGCAACTATGTGATACCTACCAGAAAAATTACCCTAAATATAAAGTCACAAATAAATAAAAGAACGGAAAAGAATGTACAATGCTACTTTTTTATAGCATGGCACAAAAAATAACAGCCATTGGAGTTGCTATAATAATAACAACACACAAAGTAGATATTAGATTATCAGGAATAAAGAAATGGTTATTTCATTATGACAAAGGGATTAATTCATCAAAAAAAAGAACAATCTTAAATATTGATGCGTTCAATAACAGAATTCCAAAAGAAGTAAAGCAAAAACTTATAGAACTGCAAAAAAAAACCAGACAAATCCACAATTGTAGTTAGAAATTTTAGGAGTCTTTTCTCAATAATTATCAGAATAAGGAGGCAGAAAATCAGTAATGTTAGAAAAGACCAGTAGAAAGTATCAAAAAACATTAAAATACATATTTTTTTTCAGTGCACATAGACTATTAAGAGATTATATTATGGTTCATTAAATTTAAATTAAAATGATAAAAAGTGTGTTCTCCTCACACAACCAAAAGAAGGACAATGATAAATTTAAAAACAACCAGAACTTACAAAAAATTGGACTGTATGAAGTCTGACAACCAAAGAGTTAAAGAAGAAACACTCACCCAGACCATTAGGAGGGGTGGAGATGAGCAACTGGGTGAAGAGGACTTGAAGCAAGGTGGCGGCTGGTGTGGGCGGTCCCACATTCAAATGCAGATAAACTGGGAGGAAAAACTGGGGAGCTAGACAGACCACACAACCCAGGGTTCCAGCATGGGGAAATAAAGCCTCAAACCTCTGACTGAAAACACTTGTGGGGTTGAGGCTGCAGTGGGAGAAACTCCCAGACTCCCAGGAGAGTTTGCTGGAGAGACCCACTGGGTCCTAGAATGTACACAAACCCACGCACCCAGAAATCAGCACCAGAAGGGCCCAATTTGATTGTGGGTAGTGGGGGACGTGACTGAAAGCCGGCTGAGAACGGACCGAGTGACACTGTTCCCTCTTGGACCCCTCCCCCACTGACAGCATCACAATGCAGCAAGGTGGGTTGCCTCGCCCTAGTGAACACCTAAGGCTCCATCCCTTACTACATAACAGGCATGCCGAGACCAAAAAAATGGCCCAATGAAAGAACAGATCAAAGCTCCAGAAAAATACAACTAAGCAACAAAGAGATAGCCAACCTATCAGGTGCAGAGTTCAAAACACTGGTAATTAGGATGCTCACAGAATTGGTTGAATGTGGTTGCAAGTTAGAGGAAAAAATGAAGGCTATACTAAGTGAAATAAAGGAAAGTGTACAGGAAACCAACAGTGACAGGAAGGAAACAGGGACTCAAATCAATGGTGTAGATCAGGAGGAAGAAAGAAACATTCCACCAGAACACAATGAAGAAACAAGAATTCAGAAAAATTAGGAGAGGCTTAGGAACCTCCAGGACATCCTTAAACATTCCAACCTCCGAATCATCGGGGTATCAGAAGGAGAAGAGGAAGAACAAGAAATTGAAAACTTATTTGAAAAAATAATGAAGGAGAACTTCCCCAATCTAGCAAAGGAAACAGACTTCCAGGAAGTCCAGGAAACTCAGAGAGTCCCAGAGAAGTTGGACTCAAGGAGGAACACACCAAGGCACGTCATAATTACATTAGCCAAGATTAAAGATAAGAAGAGAATCTTAAAAGCAGCAAGAGAAAAGGAGACAGATACCTATAAAGGAGTGGCCATAAGACTGTCAGCTGATTTCTCAAAAGAAACCTTACAGGCAAGAAGGGGCTGGAAAGAAGTATTCCAAGTCATGAAAGGCAAGGACCTACATCCAAAATTACTCTATCCAGCCAAGCTATCATTTAGAATGGAAGGGCAGATAAAGTTCTTCCCAGATAAGGTCAAGTTAAAGGAATTCATCATCACAAAGCTGTCATTATAAGAAATGTTAAAGGGACTTATCTAAGAAAAAATAGATGGTCAAAAATTTGAACAGTAACATGAGAATAAACTCATAACTATCAACAATTGAACCTAAAAAAACAAAAACAAACTAAGCAAACAACTAGAGGAGGAACAGAACCGCAGAAATGGAGATCACATGGAGGGTAATCAGTGGGGGTGTGGGAGGAAGAGAGAGGGGGGAAAAGGTACAGAGAATAAGTAGCATAAATGGTAGGTAGAAAATGGTAGGTAGACAGGTGGAAGTTAAGAATAGTATAGGAAATGGAGAAGCCAAAGAATTTATATGTACGACCCATGGACATGAACTAAAGAGGGGGAATGCAGGTGGGAGGGGTTGTGTAGGGTGGAGGGGAATAAAGGGGGGGAATGCGACAACTGTAATAGCATAATCAATAAAATATATTTAATAAAACACACACACACACAAAGAAACAAAGGAAATATGAGCTCATAAATTGAAAATGATTGCCCTGGTTGGCCTGTCTGGTGTGGCTCAGTGGATTGAATGCCGGCCTGCAAACCAAAGGGTCATTGGTCAGGTCCCCAGTAGGGGGTGTGCAAGAGACAACCACACATTGATGTTTCTCTCCCTCTCTTTCTCCCTCCCTTCCCCTCTCTAAAAATAAATAAATAAAATAAAATGGTTAATGAAAAAAAAAGAAAGAAAAAGATATATAGAAAATATGCAAACCTTTGAAATTTAAATAATACAATTTAAGAAAATCTCATGGGTCGAAGAAATCAAAATAAAAATTAGATTGTTTTGAGCTTAATGAATACAATAACATAACATATAAGAACAATTGTAGCATGCATCTAAAAAAGTACTGAGGGAAATATATAGCCTTAAAATGTACAATTGGGGGGGTGGAATCAAGCAAAAAAAATAAAAAGAACTCATGGACTTGGATACCAGTGTGGTGATTGCAGAGGCTGGGGGGAGATGGAGGAGAGTATAAGGAAGATAAATTGGTGATGAAAAAAATACAATAAAAATAAACTATTAAAAATGTATAATTGGAAAGAAAAATAAGTTTCTACTAGATTACTTCACTTCCACTTTAAGAAGCTATAAAAAGAGCAAATGAAACCCCAAGTAAGCAAAAGAATGGAAATAATAAAAATCATATCAAAAACCTATGAAATAAAACAGAAAAACAATTATAGTTAATAAAGTAAAATAAATTTCTGTGAGAAAATTAGTAACTTGATAAACCTTCAACCTGGCTGACAAAAATGAAAACAAGAGACAAGTTACCAATATTAGAATGATAGAGACGATATTCTAATATTTATAAAGGGTAGTAACCTGATGTTAGGATGAACTAGACAAACTGCCAAAGCTTATACAATAAGCAATAGGTAACCT
Organism: Macrotus californicus; assembly: GCA_007922815.1. NCBI lineage: Eukaryota > Metazoa > Chordata > Mammalia > Chiroptera > Phyllostomidae > Macrotus > Macrotus californicus. The sequence goes on along the minus strand of VMDR010024726.1, from coordinate 11,286 downwards.
AGGTAATCCTATATCAGTGAAATTTAATTTTCAGTTAAATACATTCTTTCCCCAAAGAAAGCTTACATGGTTTCATTGATGAACTGTACCAAACAGTTAAGAAAGTCATGATACCAACTCTACCCAACTTTTCTGGAAAATTAGGTGTATCTGCTGTCAGTGCATCTATTTCATATCATCAAGTAGGGTCTATAAAATGCCATAAGACAAAACAATTAATAAAAGCCATCTAGATTGAAAAGAGAAATAAACTGCCTCTGTTTGTATATATCATAATTATATGTGTAGGCTATTTGATGTAATTGTCAAAAGAATATAGGGATACAAAAGAGAAAAAAAGGAATATACTAGTACTGGTAAGTGATTGTGGTAAGTTTGCAAGATACAAGATAAATGTGCAAAGTTGATTGTATTTCTATTTACTATCAATAAATAATTACCATCTATGGCAGTATTAAAATATGAAGATGTTAGGGTTAAATTTGACAATGATATATATCTATACTACATCACAAAAAGCAGAGAAACATTTAAAAGCTTGAGTAACTGTAGAGAGAGATCTATTAGTGGATCAGAACACGAAATATTGCTAACATACCAATCCTCCCCATTTTCTCTGTAGATTCAAAGTAATACTATTGAAAATCCCGGTAGGCTTTTGTTTTGTAACCAGCTGAGTTTAATATTTCTATAAAAATGCAAGGAATCTAGAATAGTTACTACAACATTAAAAAAGAAGAAACATATTTGAGTTCTTACATTAACTAATTTCAAGATTCATTAAGCTACGATAATCAAGATTCTATAGTATCAACATAGACAGAGAAAAATATCGATCAATGGAATAGAACAGCAAGCCCAGAAACAGACTCACACGTATTATTGATTGATTTTTACCAAACTGCTAAGAGGAGAAAAGATCATCTTTCTACAAACGGTGTTACAACAATTGGATAATCATTGTTTTCCTCATATGACATACAAACATTAACTTGAAATGAATCACTGACTTTAATGTGAGAGCTGAAACTACTAAGAGAAAATGTTTGTGACCTTTGGCTTGGCAGATTTCTTAAGCATTATGAAGCTGAGACTCCTCAGTAAACCAGTCAGATAGATTTAAAGTGATTTGCAAATTTCATTCAAAATTATTTTGGATACTCACACTAGACATGTTCTTGCAAACATTTTAAATAATATTAAGTCAAAACAAACAGGTAATCTATGAGTATCATGGTTTATCGCCATGCTTTCCCCCATCCCTCATCCCCTGTGTTATGTTCAAAACAACAAATTGAGGCATGCTCCTAACCTTTATGCCGCAATCCATAACAAATTTGCATCTCATTTTGAAGGCATGGCTTCAGGACCTAATGATTTTGTATATATCCTAGATAGGTATTACACAAAAAGCCAATGGAAAAAATATTTTTGCATATTTTGGGGACAGGGGAATCAGAAAATGTATTATTCATAAGCCATTCTTGAAAACTTATTTTAAAAACATCTCCAACAGACCAAGCCATGCATTAATATTAAAAGCTCAAGTGGTGAAATCATAAAGGACTTCTGATGAGTAAATATGCAATTGACTACAAGGCTAAGTTCTAAATAATTACAATAAATTTGAATATTTTAGTTTAAGAAAAATATATGTAAAATTTAAACATGTATCATCTGCAGTTGGGTTTAAAATTGTAAATCAGTGTTTCTTAGATTATGTTCTGCAAGAAACTAGTCTCACGAGATGCCTTTCTGTGAGGAAGGCTTTAGTGGTTACCAGATTTTTAGAGTAGCTATTAACCCCCCTTAGATATTTATACTGTGCATTATAAAGGTTTCCGAAGATCTGCGTCAAAACAACAGGTTTAAATTTGTGTAAAGAAGGTTTATTTGACCTTAGAAAATTTCTTTAAAAATACTTCCTCGTGTTAGAAAATACAAACTGAATAAAACATTATGCAAAGACCAGAAGGATTATATCAGGCAATAAAAACTATGTTTAAAAAATAACTATGCTTAATCATTCATTTTATTTGGGGACAATAAAAAGTTGTCATTTAGTTTGTGACTTCGATATTTAGGTGTATATGTGAACTAGGCAAATATTTATATACACTACTTAGATAATGTGGGAGTACTGATGTTTTCATTTATTTATTTTTTGTTAATGCTTTGAATTTTTACAAGTTCTGTCAGTGGGGATATTTTTAATTCTCCCTTCAGTTCTCTCCAGTCCAAGAATCCATCCATTTGCTCATACCCTCGAAATGAGCTGGAGCCTACTTCCACCCTCAGAAAACAAGCAGAGACTTGTCATCTCATAACCCCACTGTAGCCCTTACTTCTACGTCATGTACCACTTGACAGATGATATTACTCGTCTTCTGGCTCTGGTGTGTCCTTGCTGGTTCACAGCCCTTCGCGCAGACTGAAATTCGTAGATTTCATGCTCAGCTCTTGTTTTCTAAATCGCAGTCACCGGTGTGGAAAATGCCAAGCTTTCAGCTTGGTATATACACTGAACCCTAGACAGTGAGCTGTTCTGATCCTGGTCAAGGTAATTTTGTTGCAGGTGGCTTTGACCGCTTCAGTGCAAATTGATTGATTTCCTTTATTTTAAACTTTGGAGAGCAGGAATTGGGCAACTTTTAATCTCCCAGAAAGCCTTGAGCGTTTTATGCAAACTGGCCACTCACTTCCTAGAGTTGCTTACCACAAAGTAGTAGTTAGAAGAAAACTTAGTCAATCAAAAAGTCTTATGTGTCTTTATTCCAGGTCAGGGAGCCCGCTCACCTCATGTTTATGTAACTAAAAGAAACTACCAACGTTATTCTTTCCAAAGTTTCCGATGGATTCTTTTGTTCTGAACTTTCACCAGAAAAAGACTTGTATGTTTGCTTATAAAAAATAATTTTGATTTCTACAGAGAAATTCTATAGTTTCCTCAGCTAGCAGAATTTTGTATATGCAGTAAAATATGTATATTTGATAAAAATAAATAGTTGATGTGTGTGTGACATAAATATCAGGAGTTTATTATTTCACATAAGAAGAAATCCAGGGGTGGGCAGGCCAAAGGTGCTTGCAGTAGTTCAAAATGCCATCCACTGAGGTTCCAGGCACTTCTCATTTGTCTGCCATCCCTAGCGGATGAAATGTCTTTCATAGTCCCAGCAGGATGGCTGCTGCAGCAGCCCCAAGCATTATTTGCTCATATAAATCTGTTCAAAGCTGAGAAAAGAAAAGTCTCAGTGGTGGGAAAGATCTTTTTCCATATCTTTATTTATAAGGAGGGGGAATCTCTCCTCGAAGTTCTCCTTTGAGTTTCATTGACCAGAAATATTTCAGGTGATCATCTCCTACATCACATTGCCACCACAGAACTGTATCACATAACTATCCCACACCTGTGTTATACAGTCATCACAGGAATGTTTCGATGGTCACTCTAGCCTGTGTCACATTGTCACCCAACTACTGTATTACATGGCCACCTAGAACGCTGCCATATGTCCATTCCAGAACTGTGTCACTCTGCAACCCAAGAACTTTGTCACATAACCACTTCAGAAATGTGTCACATCATTATGTTGCCACAGCAGGAACCTGTTGCATTCACCCCACAACTATGTACCTTGTCACCTCTAGCAGCAAGAAAGTTAGGAACACTGGTAACTGATATCTTAGGTCCTCTTGTGGGAGGCAAACAGTTCTGGCAAAAAAGAAAGGAGTAAGAAAATAGGCAATTGTTGGGTAGGCAACCAATCCAGTTTTGTGTACTCTAAAATGCATTGTGTCTGTGGGTGTGTGTATGCAGGTATGTATATATGAGGTTCCACAATGGAATTCTATGAGGCTGTATAAAGGAAGGAACTCTTACCCTTTGTGACAGCATGGATGGACCTAGAGATTATTATGCTAAGCAAAATAAGTCAGTCAGAGAAAGACAAATGCCATATGATCTCATTCATATGTGGAATCTAATGAACAAAATAAACTGAAAAACAAAATAAAACCAGAGGTGTACATACATAAAACAGATGGGCAGATCTTAGAGGGGAGTAGAGTGGGGGACTGGAAGAGATTAACCAAAGAACATGTATGTACATATGCAAAGCCTATGGACCCAGACAACAATGTGATGAAGGTCAGGGTTGTGGAGCAGCCGGGGCTGGGTGGAGGGGGGCAAAAGGGAGGAAAAATGGGGGACATCTGTAATAGTGTCAACAATAAAAATAATAATAAAAGAACAAGAGAGAGACATTGAGTTGCCTTGAGATTCAAGGAACCTTTCACGTCACAGGTTGGCTTAAATTATGGGCTGTGCAAAGGCTAAATCATTATTATGAGGAAAGAAGAATGAATTTGCTGGAAATGATGAGAGAGATAATTGATGGAGTAAGGCAGCAAACAGGTGCTTCATACCCGTGTTTTCCATGTTTCAGGCCCTGCGCTCACATGGACCTCCAGTATCGTCAGGAAGAGCTTCCTGGGGTTGTTTTCACCCCAGTGGAACTCCAGGAGTTAATTTCAGAGTCTCAGCTTGCTGCTTTCTACCAGGCAGCAACGAGACTCCAACAATTAGGCACCAGGAAGCCTTTCGGATGGACATGGGGTAGGCTCACCCAGCTCACAGGTCTCTCATTGCCGATGCGCAACACCTCTCTCTTCTTCATTCTTTTTTTTGGGGGGGCGGTGAAAGTCAGAATCTTTCTACAGAAGTCAGGAAAAAATTAGCCAGATCAGACCCCATCCTCTCAGGAGAGAGGGAAACTTCATTTGTTATCAGAGCAACATATCTCTAGAAACTCAGGCCACGCTCAGACAGAGCATTCTGCTCCACTGGAGCTGGTCCAACACTGGCGATCACCTTCCTAAAAAACCATGGTTCATTTCTTGTGCTCCTTCTTAAGTAACACCTAGTTGGTATTTTAACAAGTTCATTTAAAAATTAAAAAAATTCTTCGACTTGTTTATCTGTTTACTGAGTTTTTAATATTTATAAACTACCCTAAGGAGTGTTTGCTACTAGAACTGTGTAATGATTGTGAAACAAAACCCTTTGCTCCTCGAAAACAATGTAAACACATATTCAAGAGGCTACTAAGAGGACCTGATATGCTTATCTAGGTTGTGGTTAACTACTTCAGGGTGCATTGGAAATAGCCACAGAGCTCTCTAAATGTGGATGATGGGGGGGCGATGCTCAAGGAGGAGCAGGGGGTAAGGTGTTGTCTGCAGCCTCCCAACATGCAGGGCTTTGGCAAGCCGGCTGAGCACAGCATTTGAGAAAATTAGAGCAATGTTCCTGCGAGGAGCGGGGACCAGCCCTCCCTCCCACGGCCTCATTCCCAGCTACAGTGCCCACCATGTTCTCCTTCGTTTCTCTTCGATGACAACCTGGCTCTCAAAAGTGTCACCAATAAGCTGGTTCCCAATTAGCTGTGGAGGTTTTTCAGGGCTCTTGGCAATGTTCCCACAGCCTCTGGAGGCTGTTCCTGCCTGCAAACAGAGGATCATTTCTGCTCTGCACGACTCAAAGGCGAGAGCTGCTGAGAAGGCAACACTCTGGTTTCATTATTCCTTGCTAGCAGGAGAACAGAATACATTGTTTTTAATGCCCAATCATTTGAGAAAAGAAAAAAGAAAAAAACCCTCCTGTTTGAGCCGGCTCTCCATTACTTATTTGTGCAAGAGCATGCACACACCCAGCAGCCCATACATAGTGTTCTCACCCATCAGTCCCCAAAAATCCTGCACAGCAATTTAGAGACTGTAGGGCATAATAAAGGAAGCCCAGCTGGAGGGTTTGGAATGAAACTAAGTAAGGTAGCAACAGGGTCTGCCAATTTAGCTATTATAAAACGTGGATCGTAGGTCCACTCTTGAGGTGCCTTGTGTTGGACTTGAGATCCAAGTAGGAAGGTCACTTCCAATGGGTATTTGAAGAGGCACAATAGCAGGCAGCCTGAGTTTTCCTCCACGAGCTGCTTTGCTAAGATAAAGTTAACCACTGCTTTGTGTCTGTTCTTAGAATGCACTTAGGACAAATGGGAAAAGCCCTTCCCATCATCCTTAGAAGGTTTGGGTGCATGGCTGGTGTGGCACCTATGGCCTTTAAACATAGAATTGGGTCTTGTTTGTCCTCAGTGCTCAAGCATCCCAGCCCTCCTGCCAGTGGTTGTCATGGGTCATGCACCCTCATCTAAGATGCCTAGAAATTGGATTCAGCAAATATTAGTTCCATTTCACAGATGCTTTAGGTTTTCTCAGTGACTGGTAGAGAGCGTAGCTTACACTCAAGTTTATCTAACACTATATCTCATGCCTTTGCTACTAGATCCTCTGTCATAAACTGGTGACTGAGTCTATAGAGACCTCATGTAGGTTAGGTATTGAGAAAAAAATGAAGAGTAAGTAAGAACCTTTGGCACCTTGTATACCAATTTTTTTGGAATGAATGGTACACCAACACTGTAAAGGCCTTTTGTAACATTCCTAGTCTAATTTTAATGTAATGAGAAGTGAAATTTAGAGGTGAAAATACATATTTCCTTAGCAAGAGGATGTTTTCTAGTTCCTTGTCACTTATTGAAAGCATAGAATGTACCAAACATTGCACTAAAGGCCTTTGATGTAATATCAGTAATGCTTAGTAAATGTGTTCAATGCTCTTGTCTTTGCCCATGGCTTCTCACCCTTTGATGGCAGAGATCGACTGCAACACCTGTGTGCTTTTCTAAAACTATACTTCGTACATTTCCAGTTATTTAATTATTTTGAAGAAGTTAAGAGTGGAAGTTCCATGGGGCAGTGGTCATTTTGGTTTTCCTTTGATTTTCCATGGGCTTGCGATCTTAAGCAGTGGATAAATACTGTGATGGGCTGAGTGACTGGCCTGTTACTAATGTACACACATGGTGATGCACAGGTGTGTTCTGATAGACTCCAGAAGGGCCATTGTCTTATCCGACCAGGAGTAACTGCGGGGAGAGAAACCTACAACAAAAGGGTGAAGGGGGATTTATTTCCTTTCCTGTTTGTTGGTTGACTGATCCTGTACTATTTTTGTCATGGGAATAGAGGACAGAATTCAATCTGTCTTTTATAATATGAATAATTGTGTCTTATTCTATTGTTTTCTATAGGAAATGGAGAATGAAATGAATCATAGATCAAGAAAACCTGAAGAATGGTGGCTTCCCCTTTTCTTGCAATGTTACATACTACACATCAATTTTTTCTTTAAAGAGTACCACCTCAAGCTTACTTTCTTCTTCCTACAAAGCAGCATGCTGTAGAGATACAGAATGAATTAAAAAATGAGGGGGAAAGAGAATGAATTAACAAATGAAGGGTAAAAAAGAAGGTAGACTTTTGGCCTTTGGGCATGTCCTGCTTTTCTTAATCTGTACTCCTTTCATCCTTCCATCTCATTTTGTCTTTTGCAGAGTTGAGGGAGAGAATAGAGAGGGAGAAACTTTATCGTTTACTTGCCCAGCATGAGGCACATGGCTAGTATCTAGCACAGGGTGTTGCATACAGACACAATAGTTATGGTGCCATCCTGAGTCTAGAACTATTCAAGTATTCCATGGTACCAATGGTAATGATGATGATAAAAGTGATGATGGTGGTGATGATGATGATGATGATGATGGTGATGATGACACAGAGAGAGAAATAGAGAGACAGAATTTCCACTTACAGAGATTATATTTTTTTTTACAGAGAAAATAGCATTTGGACTAGGTATTAAAGGATTGGTAGAATTTTTACAGTAGTTCTGTTGAGGGAGAGAACTATTTCAAGGAAGGAAAAAATCTAACTTGTTGACCTTAAGGAATTCAAAGGAATTAATTTTGTTAGGGAATAAGAATCAAGAGGATCAATGTAAAGTAATACAACCAATCTATAAAGGTTTTAGAATGTGGGGTTGTTGATGCCAAACTGGGAAGTCTGTAGGCCCTGTAAATCCAGGAAGAGTTTTCACACTGATGCAAATGACTGCGGAGGTGAGTAAGGTGGCCTGGGGAATTGAGAGACAGACATTCATGAGATCAGGCACCAGGTTCCTCTTTAGTTGTTTACTTGCTAGAGATAGATCAGCAGGTGTGAAGTACAGCGAGCTGATGTAAGAAAAATTTTAAAGATTAAGAATCTTTAATGGATGTAGACGTGAGTTAAAGAGCAGAAAAGAGGACTGGCACAGAACTCATAAGCTTATCCAGAAGCTACCCTTGAATATAAGTATCACCAGTTTCTTCAACTGCTGCTGCTTCTCCCTTCCTGGTGGGTGATGGAGCGGGGTGGTGGGGAACTGGAAATGCATAGCCCTGGCCGCTGCAGTGTTCAGGGCCTGAGAGGAGATAAGCCAGGATAAGAGAGAGTGGCTGGTGTCAAAAGAAATTTCTCTCATGTGAGAAGGTCAACACAGAAAAAAAACCAGTATGTTTGAATCTAAGAATTCAGTAGGTATCAAAAACAAAACAAAACAAAACAAATATGGTCTTTAGGATAACATTGTTCATTGGGGAACAAAATTTCTATTATTCATCTTTTTAAATTTAAGCTTCTCATTTGAGCAATATAAACTAGTTAATTCTCTGTCCGTGATTAGTTAGGCATGCATTACACTTCAATCTCCTATTGATTGATTTCCAAATCTATGTTTTTCATTTTGTTGTCATAATGAACATTATGTCAGGTATGTAATTATATTGGGCTGAGTTATTAAGAGAAATTGCCAGAGTTCTACACAAGTAATTTCAAGATTGATAAGATTATCATACATTTATCTGAAATGTAAGTGGTATGCTGGAGAATTATAATATTCCCATATGGTTTTGCAAGAAAGTCAAGATTAAATTAATAGCTTAAGAAAAATCTTAGACTTTTGCAATTTCTTTTTGTAAGGAAAAGTATTTTCAAGTCTTTATGAAATCTTATGCCACCTCTGTGAGAATTGTGCAGGAAAGATTCTATGTTTACCAATGGGGCAGTTGAAGCACTGAGTGATTAAAGGTATGATTTTACTAAAAATATTGTAAATAATGCTTCAGTGAACATGGAGGTGCATATAGGTTTTCGAATTATTGTTTTTATTCTCTTCAGATAAATACCCAGAAATAAAATTGCTGGATCATATGCTATTTCTATTTTTAATTTTTTTGAGAAACCTTGATACTCTTTTCCATGGTGGCTGCACTGATTTGCATTCTCACCAACAGTGCACCAGGGTTTGCTTTACTCTGCACCCTTGCCAGCACTTGTCATTTCATATCTGTTTGACAATACCCGCTGTGTGAGGTAATATATCATTGAAGATTTGACTTGCATTTCTCTGATGATTAATGATGTTGAGCATCTTTCATGTACCTGTTGGCCATCTGTGTTGCTTCTTCTTTGGAATAATGTCTACTCAGATCTTCTGTCCGTTTTTAATTGGTTGTGTGAGTTCTTTATATATTTTGGAGAGTAGACCCTTATTAAATATGTATATGATTGCAAATATATTTTTTCCATTCAGTAGGCTTCCTTTTCTTTTTGTTGATGGTTTCTTTTGCTGTGCAGATACTTTTTAGTATGGTGTAGTTTCTTATTTATGTTTTGTTTTATTGCCAAAAATAAAAACACACCAAGCTCATAGATACAGACAACAGATTGGTAGTTGCTAAAACTGGATGGTGGGGATGGGAGAATGGGTGAAGGGAGTGAAAAGGTAAAATATATATATATTATAATAAGCTTGTTGTGAGTGAATGTTTCACGATGTAGTCTTTCTTATAAGCCGGCCCTCTATCCCTCTTTGCCCCCATTCAGGTCGTCTGAGCTGGGACTTAGGAACGGAAAGCGCTGGGCCACCTAAACCACCACCAGGCCTATAGGTAATGCAAACACCAAGGAGTAGCAGTGAGTCAATACAGGTGACTATGCTATTCTCTTAGCTTTTATTAATGCAAATTCAGTCCAAATCTATAATAACCTAGTAATACTAATAACCACTCAGAAACAATCAGCAGTAACACCACACAAGAGAATTAGGAGATAAGGAACCCAAACCCTAAGAGTCCAGATCAGAGTCCTATCCAGGAGACAGCTGGGTGGTCAGTGTCCTGCAAGGCTGAGTCTGCGGTGCCTTGGAGTCCGCTAGAGCAGAATCCAACGGAGCAGCGTGGTGCTCTCTCTCCCTCCTGGCTGTTTCAGCAGTTCGTCCAGACGCTCCTGCTTTTATGCTCCTCTTGGCTGCGAAGTCATGTTGTTTTTGCAGCCTCTTGTACACGTTTTCCTCAGTCTGGACAGGCACATGTTGACGACTTCACTCTACTGTGTGCGCTGGAGGGACAGCATCATCCCCAAGTTATTGGTCTGCTGCACATGCTTTAAACGTGGCTTCCCTCAGTGCCCTCTTCGTTGACAGGACTGCTGTCGTCTCAGTCAGTGCCCCTCTCCACAAAGCTAAAGCGAAAAAAAAAGTATTTCAGTCTGTCTGGTCTCTGTTCCACCATTTCTCACTTTCTGTTTATCACAATTTGTTCTAGCCCTTTCCCCACAGAACCCAGAGTTCCAGTCTCAGAGCTCTAATTTGAGTCTTGACTCCAGTCTCTGGTTCTGACATCATGACCTTGGTCAGGATCCGAGAGCCCTATCTCTTCACATCCATTCCCTTCACCTTCTTGACTCTGAAACCAAGTTCCTGGACAAGACTTAATAATTATTGTAACTGTAATTTATTGAAACAAACATTTCCCATGTAAATTGAAATGGATTGATTGCATATTATTCTCCTCTATACTTGACCATAATTTTCCTAATACTGACCTTATGTTATTTTCAACTTGTCACTATTATTAACAACATTCTGATAAGTGTATTTATAAATAAGGAGCTTTGTCAATGGGCTCAAGAGCATCTATAAAAAATATACAACAAGAATCATACTTAATAGTGACAGATGGAATACTTTCCCCTAAGATCAGGAACAAAGCAAAGATGTCCACTTCTGCCCCTTCTGTTCAATGGTGTCTCAAGAAAAAAGTTCCTCAATGAAACTTAAGATTTATATTTTGTATTCTTCATTTATATCCAATCCCACTGCCTTAGAAACACAAATAGGTATAAAGAGTGTTCACATTTAGTTGACTACATAATTCCAGAGGAAGTGGATTTTCAATTTCATAACGATGTGCACCAGAGACTGAGAAGCTGGCAGAACTCGTTTTTGAAGAAACATCTTTTACTCCTCTCCTATTTGCAACCTTCCCCCCCTCCCACCCCCCGCCT
>VMDR010024725.1:0-14849 GCA_007922815.1 Macrotus californicus | reverse complement strand
TATGCTCCAGAGTAAAGTCAGATAATTTCAAAATGTTTTGCCTAATTCCTTTCCTGCCATTTAATATACAGGGTGGGCAAAAGTAGGTCTACAGTTGTGAGTACACAAAACCTAATTTATTCTTGTATTATTACTTATTAATTACTGCATTATTTTCCACATGAACAACTGTAAACCTACTTTTGCCCCACCCTGCACACACATTGGTGTTTCAAATAATTCTTGGAGAAAAGTATTTTTCTGTTTCAAAGATACATTATCTTTCTGTTTTACTTTAACAGTAGGGAAAAAGCAATACGTTTTTATTAGACAAAAACAGATCACAAAAATTCTTTCTGTGCCGGCCTACCTAGCAGTGGTCTCTCCTCTAAACCAAGACAAAAGTGTTTAGAAACCAAGCCATTCAGATCTTTGTTACGCTGGCCAATGCCTGGGAAATGGTTAAGACAGATGACATTGGAACAGTGCCCAGCGTCAGTGGGAACTCCAACGGGCTGTGAAAGCAAAGGACAGAAATTATGGGAGAAGTGATTTAAACCATGACACAGCAGGCGGTCTAATCAAGTGAAGTCACCATTAGCTTTTATTTTACCTTCACAGTAGTGTAATTGCTGCTTTCTTGGATGTGGATTAAAATGCCATTCTCGCTTCTCGTCCTGAATTTTACTTCCAGGCTGTTCACACCAAAAGGCTCCAACATGGCACCTCGTATGCTCTGTCTTAACAGATATTCCCGCTTCTCGTTCTGGCTCATGTGGTAGTCCAAGCGCCCTTTGCCTTCCAGTGACAGGGCCGTGTCAGGAGTGACCGCTGCAAGCCAGCAAAGGAAGGGGAAATAAATGCGCCCAGTATTTCTCCCAGAGTGATTATAGGTGACAAAAAGTTATAAAAAGGGACAATGAAAATATTAACCTTTAGGATTAATGCCCCCCATCTCTCCTTATTGAAAAATAATTCCCACTTGTGAATTACTGTATGAGTGGATTTTAAGGCTTAAATCCATTTTGGAACCATGCAATATAAAACATTTTATGATAGGCATTAATCATTTGGGAAATATTCATTAAATACTTGATACTTAAGATAAATTATGAGTATCTGAAGAGAAAGCCACCTGTTAAATTTTGGGGAAACACAGGGAATCATTATTTGTTGATAATGGTTCCCTGTTTCCATAATTCATAAGTGAATATATATTTTCACAGTTAACATGATTTGCCATCTTTAGAGTTTCTAGCACATTAGAAATTTGAAGGAAAAAGGGTACCATCAAATTTTTATTTTTGTAACAAACTTTACGATTAGTAATAATCATGTGGAATTTCTCCATTCATATTTAATCATGTATAATTATGATATATAATTTGTGATAATCTGATAAATTTTTCACATTACTGAAATATGGAAGTTTGTTATTGCATCATAACTAAAAACAAGACAGGAAATGAACATGAATGGGTTTCAGCATTAAATGGTACACTTTTAAAACCTAAATTTTATAGTATGTAAACTACACCTATTTTTTGAAAAACAAGACATTTCTAAAGCCAATGACTCATTTTATATTACAGATATAATTGGGTTCCTACTCATTACTTTAAAAAATATCCTGTGTCAAAGTGTTTTTTTCTATGTTTTAATTTTATCCTAAATAATTAAACACAATTATTATACCTCTGCTACTAACATCTTTTGGACTATAGTATCCTTGATTTAATCATGAATTCAATTCACGCTCATACAATAGGACCAAATGACTCTTTTAAAAAGTGGTCTGTTCAATGCCGTGGGTTGAGTAGGAAGCACTTATGTGAAATGAAGCCGTTTTTAGAACAGACAGCCCCTCAGGGCTGGTTAGTCCGTGGGACGGACGGCTTGAGATTGGAGAACGCCACAGCCCAACGACAGCTAGGATGTCACAACGTCTAACAGGAACATTAGGTTTGGAAACAAACAACTACTAAAAGGATTTAAAAAGCAATGTTGAAAACCAATTCTAATAATTTAACGCTAAAATTAGAGTATCAGTTTTCATTGTAAGAGAGGACAATGCATCGTAGGCTGTTTTGAGCTCCGTGTGTAGTGAATTATTATGTACACTTTCTACCAACTATAAAACATTCACCAGAGAAGCATTACCTAAAGGCAGATAATGTGAAGCCCAAGTCTACATATACCCCCGGGCCTTGTAAACTGCCTAGCATTCCTATAGGTAAACAAAAAATAAATAATGTATTTATGAAATGGAAACTAATGATGCATCTAGGAAATAATTCTAAAGGGACATCACTCTTCCTCAAGTTAAAAATGCGAATTTTAAAATGTCACTATGTTTCACCAATTGTTGGCGATTGAATATTTCCAATGCTGAGAATAAAAGCAGAATTCAACGACCCACGGAGGTGCCCACATCTACACCTGCCACGGTTACTACAATTTCCCGGGGAGGGTGAACTGCTCGCGTACATTTCTCACAGTATTTGCCGGTCAGTCCTTCCGCGCAGTCGCACTGCTGCCAAGACCAGTAGTCCGTGCACGTGCCGCCGTGCTGGCAAGGGCTGCGCGTGCAGGCGCCTTCCAGCCTGGGGCATCTGAAACCAAGTAACAAGGTGGGGGAAGCGGGTTAAATTTGAGCACAGATGTTTATTCACCCACTTAGTTTCATGTCCTGGATTCTTTGAAACTCAAGTTACAGCTACATGTGTAGCATCTAATCACACCGGGGCACGGGACCTGCCTCACTCACAAAGGAGACGATTAAACAGAATGTCAGCTTACACAGTAAAGACAAAGAGGTGATGATTTCTTTAAATTAATTCGTGCCCTGCCCGGTCTGGCACAGTTGGTTGGGCATCATGCGGCATGGCTAGAGGTCACCAGTTCAATTCCTGGTCAGGGCACATGCCTGGGGTGTGGGCCAGGTCCCCAGTTGAGGGCACATGAGAGGCAACCGGTAGATGTTTCTTTGGCATGTCAACATTTCTCTCCCTCTCTTTCTCCCTCCCTTCCCCTCTCTCTAAAAATAGATTAATAAAATCTTTAAAAACATGAATTCTGAATGGAGCAAGACATCTTGGTCCTATCACCACTTCAGTGGCTGTACTCTCTGGTCGTTGTTCAGGGGCTCCTCTCCTCCATCAGACAACTCATGCCGCTCCCGCTCATTAAATGTCTACTCTTTGCCAAGCACTGTTCCAAGCATGGCAAAAACGTCATGAAAAAAAGTCCATTTGTTCATGAAATATTTATTTTTCCTTGTGGGGGAAATGGACAAAAACCAAAAATGATACAAATGTGTAGTATTGAAAAAGGAAGTGCTATGGAAAAATTAAGATGGGTATTAAGAGTCTGGGGGGTTGCTGGATCTCTAGATTAGGCAGGGAAGGAAGGGCTTGTCATTCCTGTGAAGGCCTAAGTTAGAACCGGGGGTGTCCACCCCATGGTCTGCAGGCTGCATGTGGCCCAGGATGGCTATGAATGGGGCCCAATACAAAATCCTGTTTACTTAAAACATTACAAGATTTTTTGTGATTATGTGTTGCAATGTATTTAATGTGTGACCTAAGACAGCTCTTCTTCTTCCAGTGTGGCCCAGAGACGCCAAGAGGTCGGGCACCCCTTCCCCAACAAAGTGAGAGAGCAAAGTCTGGTAAAAGATCCTCCCAGGCACAGGAAAAAGTAAGTGAGAAATCTCTGCCCTGTTTGAGGAGCACCAAGGGGCTCGGCCTGGTCAGAGGACAGGGGACATGGAGAAGCACAAAGCCATGCGGTGAGGTTAAGGGGAAGCCGATCAGGAAGGCCTGGTAAGTCAGGGGAAGAGCTTTGTTTTTAAAATGTCATCCTGGTTCTTGGTAGATTGGATGTGACATTTGTCAGGAAGAGGGGATCCAAAGGTAAGTCTAAAAGCTTTGGCTGAGCAGATGGGTGGATTTAAAGCTATTATTACCTGAGATAGGAAATCTGTGGAAAAAGGCGGTTGGGGAAGAGCCAGGAAGGAAGGCCAGAAGTTCAGCTTTCAACTTAAGTTGGAGATATTTGTTAGAAATGCACATGGAAAATCGAGTACCATGTTGGCTGTGAAGGTCCAAAGTTCTGAGGAGAGGCCGAGTTGATGATACTATTTAAGGGTCACCAGCTTTAGAGCCAGTAGTTAAAACCAAGCACTATAAAGAGTGACTTGAAGATGAATTGAGACTCAAACTAGAAGAGGTTTAGGAGGGAAAAGGAGGGTCGGAGTAGCAACCAGGAGTATCCCACGTGCAGAAGCCAATCAAGAATTTTCAGGGAGAGAGAGTGGTGGGCTGGCCCTACTCTTCCTGAAGTCCAGGTAAGATTAGAATTGACCACTGAGTTTAGCAAAAGAGGGGATTAATTACTTTGACAAAAACAGAACAATTTTTGAAATAAAGACAGAGATTTGGGGTGGGAGAAAGAAAGGAAATGGGATTAAGAAAGTTTTTTTTTTAATAAAATGGGTGAAAAAACTGCATGGAGTGTGGCAGAAAAGCAACGCCACTGAGAGATGCAACGTCGTTTTTTAGGAGGTTCAGGGGGTGGTGTCTCCTGCACGAAAGGGCTTGGTCTTCCTGGGAGTCGGAGGAGTCCATTCACAACGCCAGGTTACCAGGGTTACTACTACAGGATACATGGGCAGATGTGGAGGAATGAGCTTTGGGGGCTTTTCCTTCGAATTCCTGAACTTAGGAAGCAAATTTGTTAGCTGAGAAAAAGATGCAGGAGATGGATGGAGTCTGTGGAAAGAGGAAGCATGATCTAATCATGGAAGAGAGTGTGAAAATGATTAAACAGGGGGAATATAATATATTTCCAGGCAATATTATAGCCACACTAGGGGTTAGAAGTCATGAATTTAAAAAGACTATGAACTGCTCAGGAGCAAGGATCTGCCTGGTCCATCGTTTGCCTTTAATACCAGGCCAGGTGCCCAGCCCAGTATTTACAGGAGTTTGCTACTCACTAGCTGATAGACTTGGGACAAGTTTTTAAAAGTCTGAGTAACCCAGTTGCCTCATCTGTAAAATGAAAATAATATGTACTTCACAACACGGTTGTGAAGGTTGAGTAAACTAATACTGTAAAATATTAGGAATGGTGTCTGGTGCGTAGTAAATATCAATAAATGCTAGTCCCTGTAGGCACTAGATGAATGTGAAATTTAAAAAGTAAGAGTAAATCCTCAGATTTTGGAGCTTGGAACTATTTCGTCATTAAATCTCATTTCAACATCTCCAAAGAGAATGACATCCATCTTATCAAAATAAGGTATGTTTAGAAATAAAACCCAACTTATGAAGTATAAAATATTTCCAGTGATGGTTCAGCAGTCTTAAATTTAGAATCTCTTATAACAAAGAGTGATGAAAGATTAGGTCAATATTCTCATTTCAAAATTCTCTCTTAATTTATGAATTTTCTGAGAAGTCATGAATAATATGCTTCACATAAAGAGCATAATTTGAAGGGAAGTTACCATAAGAATATTCCTTATAAAATGCCATATATGGAAGCAGCAAATTGTGGACAAATACCAGCACTATCACCTTTCTGGTAAGTAATTTGGCAATGCATATGACTTAGATCTCTATGTTTTCACTTAAAAAGATGTTCATAACATATTTAAAAGCAAAAACATCAATATTTGAAAAACTATTTGTGTGAACATGGAGAAAGAGACAGAAGGACACACACCCAACTATTTACAATGGTTGGCAATGAGCACTCTGTATTTTTCTCTCCTGTCTGTTTAATCATAATGCAAGAGGACGCTTTCATAATCAAACAATGACATATGGAAAAATAAAGGCAAACGCCAAGCTGCATTAAAACACTTAAGTCACAAACATTAGGAAGTATTCACAGCTTTGTCTTTGTGATTTTCTTTCTAGAAATCTCAAGCAAGAAAACAGTGTGAGCAAAAAGTTTTGTGAACACACCTTAACCCCAGAGTTGTTGGTGCGTTGCTAACACTGGGAACGACCGAAGTGCACAGCCCCCGGCAGGACGGGCTCACCCATGTTGTGGAGCGGTCGTCACCAGCACGGCAACAATCTGAGCATGTCTGCGGATAACTACTTCATGGGCTACTTCGTATTTTATTCTGAATGTCCCAAACTTTCAACAGAAGTTAGAGTAATGTTTAAAGTATAATATGTTATTTTTACAATTCCTAAATGATTGGTGGAAACCTAACCAATAATCAAATAGGAAAATAAACTGTTTTACACTGTGCAATTAATCAAGTTATTACTTGTTAAAGATGTGTCGAGTTTTGCAGAGTGTATATGTTTATATGTAAAACTCTGTAATTTCAAGTACGCTTTTGTATACATTATTGCTCACACTTATGCATCGTGATGTGCCAGCTTCCTTTCGTTACCTACATAACATAAACTCTTTACCATAACTCTGTAAGGGAGTCTATGTGCACATACATGCATACACATGTTTTTTTCTTAGACTCCAGAAAATAAGAAGTAACTTTCTAATTAGATATTATACATCATGCCAAGCAAAATTTCACAGCTATGAATAAATACTTAAAATTCAAAACAACATAAAACACTTAGCATTTTTAGGGCTTTCATCTCAGTACTATCACCCTTTGAGGTCCAATTATCACACACTTTGTGCATTTTCTTTCAAAGAGTAAGAAATAAATGGCCATACTGGTCTAGGATGCCTTGTGCGGCCAAAGCTTGGCTGGGCTCCAGGGGCCTCCCGTTCACGGCAAACTCCATGATGCACCCGACGAAATCGTGGCTCTCCACGTGCCCTCTTCTCTGTAAAACTGGCTCCAGCGACCTGATGCCTCCAACTGTGACTCGGTTGGGATGCACGTCAAGAGCCCTCCATAAGAAAGAAAAGTATACTAGTATCAGCATGATAGATTTCAGCAGAATGTTTCATTTGAAAAGGAGGAAAGACAAGTTTTTGTGGCAAGTGCTATACAGCATGTGCTAAATTTGAGTGGAAAACGTTACCGGTGAATGCGTGTCCACCAGGCAGATACCTACAGGATCATTTAAGGTCTAAATAATAACAAAACTTATGAAGGTGATATTTTCAGGTAGTCATATGAGATATATTTATATAACAATGATGAATTAGCAAAAAGCACACTATCTGGAAGAACATAAAAGGCACTAGTTGTGACAACTCCAATATTATTCGGAGTGCACTTTTCCCTCACTACGGAGACAATAAGGAACGCCAGTAAGTTGTTTAGTGCAATGGATTCTGTGTCAATATTTATTTTTCCGTTTCTTGCTATTTCTACTAACATCACTTATATTTTAGAGGGGGTCACACTGTGTTCCAATCTCGGGCATTACTGAAAAGCACCTGTCGGTAATTGTCACATGCAACGTTCAGCTATCCTCACCTCGCAGGACCCAAGTCACAGGCCACTGTCTCGCGAGGCTTCTCGGAGGACAGGCTGTGTTCCTCTTCCCTTTCTTCTGTAGCTGCATTCTCGTCGCTACCCCTTCATTTCACGTCTTTTTTTCCACACATTTTGTGCACTAATTATTAACTTTTTACTTTATAGTACAAAAATCCCTTTGGAGAGGGTGAAATATCTTCAACTTCTATGGAAAGCTTAGCATAATAAAATTACTTTCAAACCTGCGATTCCCTTTTCAATGTCAAGTGATAACAAAAACCAAACGAATCGCTCCACTCACCAGTCATCGGAGATGGCCACGTTGCTGACGGTGCAGTAGCCGGGCTCTTGGCTCTCAGAGCACGAGTCCACGGTTAAGGACGCCGCCTGCACAGCAAGAGACGGGAGCGTTTACCTGGGGCTCCACCTGCCCCGCTGGCCTTCTCAGCCAACACTGCCCAGAGCTGGTTCCCATGTGGGCACAGTTTTGAAATTGCAGTAACATTTTGATTTAGTGTAAGAAATACAATACAATAGTAAATTATAGACACATATTTCTTGGATATGCCTAAAACTAATATTGTATAAGAATTACATATAAGGGATGGGAAAGTGCTTTGCAAACTCTTCTCCAGCCCTCTTGTTTCACAGATAAATCAAAATGCCATTAACGTCTCTTAGGTGTTATGCGGAGGGTCTGAGACAGCTTCCTGGGGTTACAGTCTTCATAAGCCCATTTATTCTACTAGGCGGCTGGCCCAACAAATGAAAACTATTACATTCCTGATTTTCAAAAGTCTTCTTTCAATAATCATTCATGCATATATACAAAAAATATTTTGAAAATACAACATAAATATTATTACAGCAACCTTTGAAGATTTATACTTGCATTAAAAATGAGATAATGTAAAGAAATCGGATGTTCTTTTCATTTATAAGAATCCTTATTTATAAGGATTATAGCACATAGTGTATATCTTATAGCATATTTATGTACAAAGTACATTATTATATATTGCTGTAAAGTAGAAACTCCCAATAATATTTAAATCACAACTAATAGTAGCTGTTTTTGCCTCCTAAGGCATGAATTACCACAAGACAAAAGCCTTCTGCCTAGCAGAGCATAGGAATTCTCCACGTGATCAAAAAACGAAGTCATCAAGCCATGGCCACAAGGCCGAGGATATGACAGAAGTCAGGGCCCTCTAAACTGCACAGCGACCCCTGGGGTTATCTGCGGTCTAGTTTAGGGCCAAGGTTGTTGCATATCCATGTTATCTGAGCTCTACAATTTTGGTGTGATGCCCCTCCTTTGCTCCCCAAGCTGCAGTAAGTTCTGCAAATAAAAAAAAAGTTTTGCCTATTTTATTTTACGAAATTATAGGGATGATGTTCAGAGTGTGGTATTTATGAACATGGTCAGTAAATCACAGGAAGAGGCATAACCCAAAATCTAGGAGGACTGAGAGTTTCTCCCAAATGCAAAAAACAAAGGTTCTACCTAAATTTCGTTGAGTTCCAGAGAACAGGATTGATCCAACTCTGTCCTTCAGTACAGCCGAAATAGAAATAGGGGACCCCTGAGCAATGCCAACCCCCATGAGGTTGAAAATCCAGACTCCCTCAAACTTAAGCTGAGGGCAGATACTGAGGGCAGTATCTGTGGGGTTAAGTCAGGACCTCCTGTGGATGGCAAAACATGGGGATGCTCCTATAGAAAATGGTGCAGACCAATGAGTTCCGTCAGCCTTCTGCATGCTCAGCCTCCCGATCCTCGATCCAGACAGTACAGGTGTAGGTTAAGTGGAAGCAGGCATCTGGGTAACTAAGGGAAGCAGTTTCCCATAACCTTGAACAAGCCTGATAAGTAGTGTTCTCATAGCCTTGAAACTGGGTCCAATAAATGATTCCCATAACACAGGGGTGTCAAACTCATTTTCACCAGAGGCCACATCAGCCTCATGATTGCCTTCAAAGGGCCAAAATAATTTTAGGATTGTAAAAATGTAACTACTCCTTAACTGTTAAGGAGTTGAAATTACATTTGGCCCTTTGAAGGCAACCGCTAGGCTGATGTGCCCCCAGTGAAAGAGTTTGACACCCCTGCCATAATATCAATTGTGCTCACGTGCACAGAATTACGCTATTTTATATAATTTTCTGGCTTTTTGCCGGCTTTGTTTGTTCTAGTATTTAACAGGGACTGAGGGCTCCCTGCTGGGTGCCATGCTGGGGAGCAAGGACCACAACATGTGCCACACACAGACATGCAGGGAGACACGTGGCTCGCAGCATGAGTGGCTTGCCCACCCATGAATACAGGCATGCGAGACGTCTCCATAGCTCCCTGAGTATTCTTCCATCTGCCTGAATCCCAGGAACCTGCCAGGCCTTGATAGGCAGCAACGCAATTGGCGTAGTCTGTAGGATTCATTCCATTAGAGTATGAATGCGCAGCAGCCAGCAGCAGGATCCCCAGCAGGTTCCCTAATGGGTGGCAGGGCTCCTGGCGGCTTGGCCTTCCCCCCAGGACTGGCCTGATGTCAGTGGAGCACAGATACAGTAGCGAAAGCCCTATGGGTGGTGGGAGAGACCCTTGAAAAGCCCAGTGCCCAAGCAGCCATGGAGTCATGGGCTGGATGTTTCTTTCAGCTTTTCAAGCTCAGACGACTGGGCTTTGCAATGCCGCGAAGTTCTGAGCCCTGGGAGCGGAAGCCCTGAAGGCTGAAAAAGAAGAGACTGCACTTCCCAAGGCAGGGAAGTTACACGAACACCAAGGCCAAAATAAGCCTTGAAGACTTGAACCTGTGTGAAAAGCCTCCAAGCCCGCGGAGCTGCAGCACTCCACCTCCCTGCGCAGGAAAAAGGAATTGAGTTCCCTGGGGTCAGCGGCCTGCGGCACCTGGGGGAAGTTTGGGTCTGGGAACCCCTCCCTCTCCTGTCCCCCACACACGTGGAACACAGTTGCCCAGAGTGACCAGGCCAGAGGACCGGGACCGGCCCAGAAAGCTCTGCTCCCAGCCTGCTGATCAGAAGAGGTGGGGACCCCTGCAGGCCAGTGGCGTGCGCTGCTCTGCCTGCCGGCCTAGGCCGCACAGGCCACTGAGCACGCAGCCGAGCTTCGTGCGGTGTCCCAGAAGGTGGGGCCGCCGTGGGAGCTGTTAGAGCTGGCGGCGGGACCTGGGAGGCTGCAAGAAAGCAGGCTGGACCTGGCGCCCAGAAAGCATGCTGATAGGGAGGGGGCCAGAGAGCCACAGCAGCGGCGGGCTCCATGGAGCACAGGCGAGCGGGGGTCACCTGTCAGTGAGGCCCCAGGAGAAGATGGCCTGAATGCACCGGCATAAGAGGCAGCCCCGCCCTGAAAGGAGCCGGAGTCTGCAGCGAGCGTGGGTCTCCAGGCACGCTGCACAAGAGCGAGCTCCTGGAGCCTGTACAACAGCGTTGTGGGCAGACCTAAGTTATCTGTCAAAAACCCAGGGTGTAGCCCGGGAGGTCCATCCTGTGTGTCTAGAGGACTGTTTGGCTGTGCCAACTTCCCGAGAAGGAGGAAATATCCTTTGAAAATTTAAATAGGAAAAGGGCCAAGAAACCCTTCTATGGGGGAAGGGTGGGCACACTAAAACTCCCCCATTCCTGAGTATGTCCTGAGCAGTGACCTACTGCAGGGTTTGTGGCCACACACAACCGCAGGAGAGTTTCACCTGCAGGTGCAAGTGGTAAAAGCTGTCTTGCAAAAACACGCTAATTACCCTCCTGTACAATTGCCACCCCCTCGATGGGTAGAGCAGGGAAACAATAGGAAACAATATGGGTTGCCTGGAGGACTCGAGGAAATCACAGCAACCATAGCGGAGTTGGAGAAGGTGGGCGTAAGTAAGGCTGCCCACAGTCCCTTGAACTCTCCCGTGGGGCGGTAAAAACGCCAGAGGGCACATAGAGAATGAAAGTTGAATACCGAGAGCTCAGTAAGGTCACTCCTCCACTGTATGCAGCGGTCCCTTCTGTAGTGGACTTGATGGACCGATTAACTAAGGAGCTGGGAACTTACCACTTTGTAGCTGATCTAGCCAATGCCTTTTTCTCCATTGACCTGGCTCTGGAGAGCCAGGATCAGTTTGCCTTCAGGTGGGAAGGCCGACAGTGGACTTTTACTGTGCTCCATCAAGGGTACTTGCACACCTGACCCCTGCCCAACTATCTGTCACAGGCTTGGGGTGGATGACCTGGCTAAGTGACCACGGCCTCTGGAGGCACATCTTTTCCATTACATCAATGACATCTTGCTAACCAGCGATTCTCTTGCAGAATTAGAGAAAGCAGGGACTCAGGTGCTGTCACACCTGAAGTCACATGGCTGGGCCGTCAATGAAGCCAAGCTGCAGGAGCCTGGCCTGTCTCTCAACTTCTTGGGGGCTGTCTGGTCGGGTAAGACAGAAGTCATCCCTGATGTGGTGATAGATGAGATTCAGGCACACCCGACCCCTGCTACTGTGAAACAGCTCCAGATGTTTTGGGGCCTGCTGGGATACTAGGGAGCATTTGTGCCCCACCCAGCCCAGGTCATTCATCCCTTGTATTCCTTGGTGAAAAAGGGGGCAAACTTGGACTGGACGCCAACCTTGGAACAACGTCTAAGGAGCAAAGCGTATCATCAAGCACTTCCAGGCCTTGCATGCTCTGGATCCTGCTAGACCCTGTGAGCTAGATGTGCATGTGACACAGGAAGGCTTTGATTGGGGTTTGTGGCAGTGATCGGAATGGCTACGTCAACCCTTGGGTTTCTGGTCCCAACTATGGAAGGGAGCAGAGGTATGGTACTCCTTGACTGAAAATCAATTTGCTGCAGTATATGCTCCCCTGTTGGCCACAGAGGCCGTAACAGGAACTGCCCCCATGACAGTTAGGACCACGTATCCTATTGCAGGGTGTGTCCGGGACTGGATAGCCAAGCCTCATAGTGGGACGGCTCAGACACCCACATTTGCCAAGTGGGGGGCTTATCTGCAACAAAGGAGTACTCTGTTCACTAGCCCCTTACTGGCTGAGCTACAGGAAGTGTTAGGTCCAGTTATTTATGTAGATGAGAAATCTGTTCCTGTCCTTATAGAAGAGGTGGAAGCTAGCCCCTTCCAGGAAGGGCAGACACCTATGCCCTCAGATGCATGGTACACTGATGGGCCCAGCTCATCACTGCTCTGTGTTTTTGCCCTTAGAGTGCAAGGTAACACCCTAGTGGACTGGGTTCATACCTATGCCTCAGTGGCTGACCAATGAGCATGCTGGGTCTACACTGAACTCCCCCTGAGCACGTCGGCCAGACTCCCATGGCACATCTCTCCTGCTTCTGTCTCGAACTGGATGTGGCTTCAGAACCAGTGGGACAGTGAACATCCATGTGGAATGCTCCCTGGACTGACATCTATGCTAGGGTAAAGTAGTGGTATGACCCTTAAGCAGCTACTCTGTATGGGATGGCTCGGGGTGGATCACAGCTGAGGCCATGGAGCTGGCTAGACCAGCTCTCCTTTGCACTGAGAACCCTGAAGGACAAGCCCAGGTGGGCTAGACTCCAACAGGTCTGTCTTAGACTCAGACTTTAGAGCAGGGGTGTCAAACTCATTTTCACTGGGGGCCATATCAGCCTCGAGGTTGCCTTCAAAAAGCCAAATGTAATTTAGGACTGTATAAATGTAACCACTCCTTAACTAGGGGCAAGGAGCTCGGCACTGCCGCCAGGTAGAAACAAGGTGCCGGGCCAGATAAAACCAGGTGGAGGACCGGATTCGGGCCTTGTGTCTGCCACCTGTGCTTCAGAGCATTTCTTGGGGGCACGGGATGATGCATGGGCTGCAGTTCCTACTGGAGCCCTCTAGGTGTGTGGCTCACCTGGGTGGCCTTACCTGCCTGGAAATTGGACTGGTCATTGTACTTGGGGATGGCCCTATTTGCCTGGTTGAGTTCAGAAAACTCTTGAAAGCCGGCCAACAAATTAGGAAGCATTTAAAGCATGACACCGGGTAAAGTGTACTCCCTGGTGGTATTATCCATTAGCTCTTTTTTCTCTTCAAGCTGCTTCTGTAGTCACTGAGACTGAGATAACTGCTTTGGCTTTGCACACTGCTCATGCATTGAATGCAACACATGATTCCTTAAGCCTGTTAAATGAGGATGTGCATCAATTAAGAAAAGTAGCCTTGCAAAATCGTATGGCTTTAGATATGCTCACTGCATCCCAAGGTGGGGTATGTGTCCTAGTAGGGGCAGAAGGCTGTGTCTATGTCCCTGATGTCCACTACAGTGTTAGTCAAGCTTCATGGGCATTAGCCTCTGAGACCTGTGCCACTGAATGCCTGACAGGCGATCCTTTGCAGGATGGCGGGCACCCTAACCACAGAATGGCGGTGGGCTCTTGCTGTCCTGGGCGGCAGCGCTTGTGTTTTGCTTGCTTGTTGCAGGAGCCTGTACTGCTGTTGTGGGCTCTGCCCTCCTCACCAAGGGAACCCCATGGAAGACATCCTCACATAGATTGTGTGGTGAGGAACCCAGGAGGGGTGGATTGTAGGGTAAGTGGAGGCAGTCTGGATTCCTCACCCAGGTGTCTGGGTAGCTAAGGGAAGCAGTGTTCCTATGGCCTTGAGGGGGCCTGATAAGTAGTATTCTCATAGCCCTGAGACTGAGTCGGATAAACAGTTCCCATAACATGCAGTGGGCCCGCATCAGCAGAATTATGCTGTGTTATATAATTTTCTGGCTCTTTGCCAGCTTTGTTTGTTCTAGTATTTAAGAGGGGCTAAGGGCTCCCTGCTGGGCGCCATGCTGGGAAGCAAGGGCCACGACGGGTGCCACACAGAGACATGCAGGGAGACACACGGCTCGAAGCGTGCATGGCTGGCCCACTCGTGAATAAAGGCATGCCAGACGTCCCCACAGCTCCCTGAGTGTTCTTCCATCTGCCCGAATCCCGGGAACCTGTCAGGCCTCGATAGGCTGCAACACCACAGGTATTGGTTGAAAAAAAAATCCAGGTATAAATGTATCCACACAGTTGAGGTCTGAGATGTTCAAGGGCCAGCTGTACTATGCAGGTATTAACTTAGAAAGGTGGTTATCACTTGAGGTTAATTTTAATAAAAGCAGAGAAAGTGTAAGAAGTAGCACAGGGAGGTCAAGCAAGTTCACCAACGTCACCTGTTACTTAGACGCAAAGTTATCTATCTGGTTTTTGGTCTTCCTGAATCAGGTCCCTCTTGTCATGTATAGAAATTACTCATTTCCTTAATATCCCATTTTTGTCAATATTGCATATGATTTTGAGGAATTGTCCATAAAAATATATATTTACATGGGAGATCTGTAAAAGTATATCTTAAATACCTTGCATTTCAGAAATAATGAATGAGGCCAATGTACAGTTATTATGCATCAAATATTACTTGCTAAA
>VMDR010024724.1:0-14851 GCA_007922815.1 Macrotus californicus | reverse complement strand
TTGGCTTCATGTTCTTTGACTTCTTAAATGCAACTAGAAGCTTTAGTAGTTTTTTTGGGAAAATTTCTTAGGATTTTCTATGCACACAATCATATTCTACAAATAAAGACAGCTTATGTCTTTTCAAATTTGTTTGCTTTTTACTTATGTTTCTCCCCTTGTTGCATTGCCTAGGACCTCCACCACAATGCTAGCCATAAATGGAGAACACTGGCATCCTTGCCTGGTTCTCAGTCATCTCACACCACTCAGTAGGATGTCAGCTGTGGTTTCCTTTTGTAGAGATACTTTTTTAGACAGAGGGTGTTTTCTTCCATTTCTACTTTGCCGAGAGTTTGTATCATAAATAGGTATTAAATTTTGTCTTCTGCATCTACTGATATGACTATTATGTTTTCTCCCTTTTATTTTTTGAATCAATCTTGCATTCATGAAATAAACTTGGTTATGATGCATTATACATTTTATTAAAAATTTGTGTAGAATGTTTTTTCTTCTTTAAATGTTTAATAGAATTTGACAGCAAAGCCACCTAGTCCTGAATTACTCGCTGTAAGAAAGTTTAAAATTGTAAACTCTATTTCCTTAATAAATACAATGCTATTCAGACTTTCTAATTCTTTTTAATCAGTTTTAGTCATTTGTGTCTTGCCAGATAGTTGCCCATTTTCTCAAAGTTGAGTTTATTGGGATAAAGTTCTTCAAAATATTCTATTATTCTTTTAACATCTGTAAGATCTTTTCTATTTTATTAAAAATAGTCTTTCTACTTTAGAACAGTTTAGATTTACCAAAATAAAAAAAGTAGAAGATATTACAGAATTCCCGTACACTCCTGTCACCCAGTTTTCTTTTTAGTATGGCACATGTTACAATTCAGGAACAACATTGATACACTATAACAAAGTACATACTTTATTCAGACTTGTTTAGTTTCTACCTAATGTTTGTTTTCTGTTTGAAGATCCCATCCAGGATACCACATTGCATGGTCCTGTCTCCTCTTGGTTGTGGTAGTTTTTCAGATTTTCCTTGTTATTCATGACCTTGACAGTTTTGAGGAGTACTGATCTGGTATTTTATACAATGTACTTCAACTGCAATTTGCCTGCTGTTTTTCTTATTAGACTTTTTGGTCATGCAAATAAAACCATAATAAGACAACAATTCATACCCATTAGGATAGATATTATTAAAATTGGGAAAATAACACATGCTGGAGAGAATGAGCAGAAATTAGAACCTTTGTGAATAGCTTTTGGGACTATAAAATGATGTAGCTGTTGAAGAAAAGAGTCTGGCAGTTTCTCAAAACATTAACCATAGAGTTACCATATGATCCAGCAATTCCACAACTAGGTATATATCTAAAAGAACTGAATGTAAAGACTCAGACAGACACAATGTTTATAGCAACGTTACTCCCATTAGCTAAAATGTGGCAACAGCTCATGTGTTCAATAGATTAACAGATAAGCAAAATGTGGTATATCCACGGAATGGAATATTATTTGGGCATAAAAAGGAATGAAATTCTGAAATACATGTTACAACATGGGTGAAACTTGAATACGTTATGCTGAGTAGAATAAGCCACATACAAAAGGACAAATGTGATTCCACTTATATGAGGTACTGAAATAGGCAAATTCAGACAGAAAATACAATAAAGGTTACCAGCCAAGATGGAGGTGAAGGTAGAAACATTTGGCTTCCTCGCACAATCAAAAAAAGGACAACAAATTTAAAAATGAAAAATAACAAGAACTGCCAGAAAATCGAACTATATGGAAGTATGACAACCAAGGAGGTAAAGAAGAAACATTCATCCAGGCTGGTAGGAGGGGTGGAGACAGGCAGCCAGGGAGGAGAGGACATGAGGCAAGGCAGCAGCTGCAGGGGCCACATTTGCGTGTGGATAAACTGGGAGGAACAACTAGGGATCCAGACAGACTGCACAACCCAGGGTTTCAGCAGGGGAAAAGAAAGCATCAAAACTTCTGGCTGTAAAACCTGTGGGGGTTGCGGCAACTGGAGAAACTCACAGACTCATGGGAGAGTTCACTGGAGAGACCCACAGGATCCTAGAACATACACAAGCCCACCCACCTGGGAATCAGCGCCAGAAGGGCCCAATTGGCTTGTGGGTGGTGGGGGAAGTGACTAAAAGCTGGCCCAGAGCCAAGCAAGTGGCATTGTACTTCTCTGAATGCTCCCCCACATATAGCACCATAATACGTCGATATGGGTTGCCCTACCCTGGTGAATACCTAAGGCTCTGCCCCTTACAATGTAACAGGTGTGGCAAGACAAAAAATATGGCTCAAATGAAAAGAAAAGATCAAAACTCCAGAAAAACAACTAAGCGATGAAGAGATAGTTAACTTATCGATACAGAGTCCAAAACACTGGTAATCAGGTTGCTCACAGAAATGGTTGAGTATGGTTGCAAAGTAGAAGAAAAAGTGTAGTCTATGCAAAGTGAAATAAAGAAAAACATACAGGGAAGCAACAGTGAAGGGGAGGAAACCAGGACTCATATCAACAGTTTGGAACAGAAGGAAGAAATAAACATTCAACCAGAACAGAATGAAGAAACAAGAATTCAAAAAAATGAGGAGAGGCTTAGGAACCTCTGAGACAACTTTAAACATTCCAACATCTGAATCATAGGGGTGCCAGAAGGAGAAGAGGAAGAACAAGAAACTGAAAACTTGTTTGAAAACATAATGAAGGAGAATTTCCCCAATCTGGCAAAGGAAATAGACTTCCAGGAAGTCCAGGAAACTCAGAGAGTCCCGAAGAAGTTGGACCCAAGGAAACACACACCAAGGCACATCAGAATTACATTACCCAAGGTTAAAGATAAGGAGAGAACCCTAAAGCAGCAAGAAAAAAGGAAACTGTTACCTACAAAGGAGTTCCCATAAAGCTGTCAGCTGATTTCTCAAAAGAAACCTTACAGGCAAGAATGGGCTGGAAAGAAGCATTCAAAGTTATGAAAGGCAAGGACCTACATCCAAGATTACTCTATCCAGCAAAACTATCATTTAGAATGGGAGCATACATAAAGTGCTTCCCAGATAAGGTCAAGTTCAAGGAGTTCATCATCACCAAGCCCTTATTATATGAAATGTTAAAGAGACTTATCTAAGAAAAAGATAAAAAATAGGAACAGTAAAATGACAACAAACTCAGTTATTAACAACTGAACCTAAAACAAAAACAAAAACAAACGAAGCAAACAACTAGAACAGGAACTGAATCACAGAAATAGAGATCACACGGAGGGTTAGCAGCAGGAAGGAGAGGGGTGAGTGGGGGAGAAGGTACAGGGAATAAGAAGTATAAATGGTAGGTACAAAACAGACAGGGAGAGGTTAAGAACAGTATATGTAATGGAGAAGCCAAAGAACTTATATGTACAGCCCATGGGCATGAACTAGGGATGGGGGAATGCTGGTGGGAGGGGTGGTACAGGGCAGAGGGGAATAAAGGGGAGAAAATGGGACAACTGTAATGGTATAATCAATAAGATGCACTTTTAAATAAAAGGTTACCAGGGGTTTGGGGCAGTGAAACTGGAGACATCACTAAGCTGGTTAAGAGTTTCTGTATGGGATGATGAAAAAGCTCTGGAGATGGACAGTGATGGTTGGTGTTGCACAGCACTGTGAACGTGTTCATTGCCATTGAATTGTGCACTTGAAAATGATTCAAACAGTACGAGAAAAAAAGACAACTAGTGCCCTTTAATGTTTTTTTGTGTAAATTCTTTTAGTAAACTCCAGATTTTCAACTGATTCAAATTTAGTACCTCTAGTTCAGTTTTATTCTTCCCTTATTTTCATCTTCCTTCCTTCCCTCCCTTCTTTTCTTCATTCCTCTCTTCCTCCCTTCCTTCCTTTCCTTTCTTTACTATTTAGTGGTAACTTCAGTGATGGGGTCTTCCCTATCCTGCTTATATTTATACATTTCTTCCTCTGAGTCTCACATCAGTATTATTAGGGTTAGGGAACTCTTACACGACAATGGTAGAATTAACCCGTTGGCTGTGCCACAGTTATGCCATGGGTGTTTTTGTTTTTTAAAATAATCTCAAGGATCAGGATCCTTGTTTGTAGAGGTTTAGGAGCAGTAGCAGCAGCAAAGGCATTTTGTTGTGTGTGCACAGAACCTCAGATGCCACACAGTAACTGCTCTTTCTCCACATGAGCAACCATACTGATAGGCCCACATATTGCAAAATTTTTCCACCGAGCAATCTACAAAATAGGCATCAATGCCTGCTTAAAACACTAAATAAATGGTCACAGGTTAAGAGGCACTGTTCTGAGTCTAGCTTCAGTTATGGCTTATGCTTGACAGATATTGGGAGTCCCCAACCCCTGGGCTATGGACTGATACCAGTCTCTGGCCTGTTAGGAACAGGGCAGCACAGCAGGAGGTGAGGGCAGGTGAGCCATTGAAGCTTCGCTCACATTAATTACTACCTGAGCTCTGCCTCCTGTCCGCCTCCCCCATTTCCCTCCCTTAGGAGGAAAAAAATTGTCTTCCATGAAGCTGGTTCTTGGTGTCAAAGTGATTGGGGACCTCTGAATTCCCAGGGACTGAACATGTGAGGTTGGGGATCAGAGCACAGTGGTGGGGAAGTGTTGCAAGAATCCCACAAGAATATGGCCCTGGTACCTCCTCACTGCTTTCCCCCAAAGCCACTGTGACGATGCCCTTAAACACTCTTTCAACTCTGTTGTGTTCCATTAGAGACCGAGTGGGTTAGGAAAAAGCAGATGGGAGTTTTTCAACCCACACCTAGTGGGACTAGGCCACAGGCCATATTCTTCATTTTTCCTGCTGTGTGGTTTAAGCAAGTCACCTGCTTTTTTATCTTTCTAAAATGTTTTATCAACTTATTTTGAAGACAAAAATGAAGAGATAACACAGAGAAAGAAAGCAGCATCAATTTTTTGTTCCAGTTATTTAGGCATTCTGTGGTTGATTCTGATATTGTGCCCATGTCCTGACAAGAGATTGAAGCTCGACTTTGGCATACAAAAACAATTCTCTAACCCGGGGGGTCCCCAACCCTCCATACTGGTCAGTGGCCTGTTACGAACCTAGCTGCACAGCAGGTGGTGAGTGGCCGGGGAGGGACCAAAGTTTCATCCTGTTCCCCATCACTCACATTACCTCCTAAGCTCAACCCCTTCCCCAGCCCATCCATGGAAAAATTGTCTTCCACGAAACCGGTGTCTGGTGCCAAAAAGGTTGGGGACTGCTGCACATATGATTCAATCTGAGATACATGGATCCAAATCAATACACTTGATCCAGGGCCATGCAAGGAGAGTCATTTTCCTAAATGCCAATAATCAAAACTTCTGACTTAGGTCAGTGAAATCTTTAAAAGAGGCTAAGAAAACTAAGCAAACAGCACAAAACAGCATAGCTCAAAGTGCAAGCTTACCAGCAAGCAGAATCTCAAAGTATGTGCTCACCCATAGGTAACTTAAGTCAGCAAGCCAAAGCAAAGACTTCCCAGTGGCGGTACTCACTGTCTAGACATGCTGCTTGCTGCACCAATTACTGCAGCTACCTCAGAGACAGAATGAAGCCCAACCCAAAACAGTTTGGTTGCCAAGACTGATGACCTTGCACAGCACCCAAGAGGGTATAAAAAGCTTTATTACTCACATACTGAGGCTTTTGGGGAGAGCAGAGCAAACTTCAAAAACTGATCTAAAAATGGTGTGAGAAGGCAAAGGAGGATAGGAATAGGGCTTTTATCATGGTAAGGTTGTGGACTGAGTGAGGATTCCCATTCATGGGCTAGGGCTTGCACAATCTGAACTTCCCCCTGGCAACAAAGAAAACATCTGGGCTTTCTTATCAGCTTTTCCAGATGGGGACAGAAAGACAAAAGTTTGTGAGGCTTAGAAGCCATCAGCAAACATCAGAAAAATGAAGTCATTTCATTACAATGAAGTATATTTAGATCCTTCACATTTTTAGTGATTATTGATATAGTTGGATTAATATCATGTTTGGAACTTTTCTTTTTGTTGCATTTATTATGTTTTGCCCCCCCTTTCTGTCTTTCTCCCCTGGTTGTGACACTTTATGATTCCATTGTAGCTTTTCACATATTATACTTCTTTTTGACATGGAGTGATTGCCCTAGACTTTCCAATACATATTTTTAACTTTCAAATAACACTATATTGATTCACATTGTCTTAGAATCTTTATTTCTCCATGTTAGAAAAACAATTTTGATATGAAATTTTAGGTTTATAGGTTTTCCTTAAAATATTTCACTTCACTGTCTTCTTGATTTTATGGTTTCTGATAAAAAGACAATTGCAATTCCTATCCTTGTTTCTCTATAGGTAAGTTTTCCCTCCCCCTGGCTTCTTTCCTAGTTTGCCTAGGTATAGTTTTGGGGGGTACTTACCTTCCTTGGTGTTCTCTGAGTTTGGTATGGTGTAATTTTGGAAAGTTCACAGATGTTACTGCTTTGAATGTTTCTTCTGCTTCATTCTTTCTGGTATTAAAATGTATATGCTATAGATTTTGAAATTGTCTCAAATTCTTGGGACAGGTTTTTTAAAACTTTCTTGTTCTCTTTTTATTTCAGTTTGGGACATTTCTATCAACCCATCCTCATTCTCACTGATTCTTTCCTTGGCCATGTGCACTATGCTGATGATTCCATCAAAGGCATTCCTTATTCCAATTATTTTGTTTTAGTGATTTTATTTATTTACTTTTAGAGAGGGGAGGGGAGAAGGGGAAACATTATGTGATCGCCTCTCGCACGCCCTCTCTGGGGACCTGGACAGCAACCCAGGCATGTGCCCTTGACAGGGAATCAACCTGGTGACCTTTTGGTTCACAGGCTGGCACTCAACCCCCTGAGCCATACCAGCCAGGGCGCTTATTCCAGTTATTTCTAACGTTTCCTTCTGTTTCTTAGAGTTTTCATTTCTCTTACTGTGCCCATCTTTTCTTGCATGTTGCCCACTTTTTCCATTAGAGCTCTTAGCATATTAATCATAGTTGATTTAAATTCCTGGTGCAGTAATTTCAGTATCTCTGCCATATGAATCTGATTCTGATGCTTGCTGTCTCTTCAAACTTTGTTGTCTTTTAATATGCTTTATAATTTTTTGTTGGAAACCAGGCATGATGTACTAGGGTAAGGTTTTGATATGTGGGCTTACAGTTTTCATCAAATTTATAAAATTCTTCTCTAAATATTGTTCTGCTTCTTGACTCTTTTCCCTTTGTGGGCCTCTAATTATAAATGTAAATTATTTGACAATGTTACAGAATTCATGTAACCTAAATTCTTTTATTATTTTTCAATCTCTTTTCTGTCCTTACTTTATATTGTTTCTATCATGTCTTTAATTCATTACTTTTTTCTTCTATAGTGTCTAATCTACTATTGACCATATCCAATGAAATATTCATTTTCCGAATATTGTGAAGGAATAGTTGATGAAGGAGGTCTATTTTGCTCACTTTTATGTATCTCTGTAGCCAGCGCAGTGATCCCTGGCTAAGCCATGAGAATTAAATTGATAAAATACTCACAGTTACGGGTTAATTATTATTACACATGCCTAAAGTAGTAGGTCAAGATCCACCAGGATGTGTTTAAACATGAATGTTTATAGTGTGCAGTTAGTGTCTGATTTCTGGTCCACATCACAGCTATGTGACTAGTCCCTTTCAAGAACTCAGAACTCCAAGACATGTGTGAACTTTCCTGGGTGTAGACATGTGTCTTTGCAGTTCACAGTTGAAAGTACATCTGTATGACTCTTGTAGGGATATGACTTGGAAACCTGCACATGACCTAACATTTGCTTATGCTTTTTTCCCTGTCCCTGCACTTTACCCTTTATTGTAATAAAACTTGGGCATGCATGAGTATGACTTTGAGTCATGTGAGTCCTTCCAGCAAGTCATCAAACTAGCTAATGATCATGGGACTTCCTGAAATGGGTATTGTATTTTTCTTTTTTTAAAGCCTTAACCTAGGACATCTTTTTCATTGCTCTTAGAGAAAGGGAGAGTGAAAGCAAGAGAATGAGAGTGAGAACCTACTGGCTACCTTCTCACACCCTGACTAGGGATTGAACCCGCAACCTGGATATGTGCCCTGACCTGGAATTGAACTGGGACCCTTTGGCCTACAGAATGATGCTACACCAACCGAGCCACTTTCTGCAAGGACTGTACTTTTCACCTCTACATTGGTTCTTTTAAGTATTTTCCATTTTATTCATTATGTTCATGTTTCCCTGTAACAACCTTATGTTATTTCGATCACATAGTCATTCTGGGTCTATTGCTTATTCACTGGTTTTTCTTAGGGGTCTTACTTTCCTGCTTTTTATAGCATGTCTAGTAATTTTTAATTGGGTATTAGACATTAACATCTTTACATTTTCAAGTGTTTTGTTGTCTTCTTTTAATGAGTATTGTGCTTACTTTTGTAA
Organism: Macrotus californicus; assembly: GCA_007922815.1. Classification (NCBI taxonomy): domain Eukaryota; kingdom Metazoa; phylum Chordata; class Mammalia; order Chiroptera; family Phyllostomidae; genus Macrotus; species Macrotus californicus. Next base: position 6,341 of record VMDR010024724.1, on the reverse strand, counting down.
GCAGTGACTTCTGGATTATCTTAATCCCATTAAAGCCTATTTTTAAACTTTGCTATGGTGAGTCTACAGTAGACTTGCCTCCTGGGATAGTTTAACTCTACTGCTAAAGCATGGCTCCTTATGGGGTCTCTACTTAATTCCTCAAAGGGATTATTAAGGACACTCCTCTGCTGGTGATAGTTAGAATTTTTCCTCACCTTCTAAGATCTGTGGCAATTGTTCAGTTTTTACTCCATCATTTTCCCCTGACCTTCTAGAACTTTACTCTGAGGACATATGGCTTAGAATTCAACAGACTCAGGGGATCTCCCTGTAGATTTCTAGACCTCTTCTCTGCACAGCTCCCACTTGTCTCTCCCCAACAATGAACTCCAGTTTCTATCCCTACTTAGCAAGATTGCCGGGCTCTGTTTGGGCTCTCCCTCATGTTTGTAGTCTGAAAATTACTCCCATGCAGAAAATTGGGGGAAATTGTAGGGAATCACTTCATTTGTTTCCCCTTCTATCAGAAATCACAATTCTGCACTGTCCATTGTTCCATGCCTGAATGCAGTTCCACATTTCCTCCAGGTTATAGAGAAATGTTAAGTCTAGCACTTGTTATTCCAGCATGGGTGGAAGCATAAGTCTCAATAAATATTCGATGATCTCTTGCAATAAATTCCCACTAGGTCCCTTTGTCACTCCCTTCCCAGACAGACTGGATGATTCTACATTGGGAAATAAAACCACAATTTGAAAAATTGTACTATTACTCAAAAACCAATAAAATGTACTAAAGCACATTACACAACAAATTACCAAAACTTGAGCTGTTTTAACACAAACACATTCAGGCCTATATGTTCCAAGAGACGACTACCATAACAGGAACTCAACATGGTCTCATATATCTCAAATTCTAAAGACCACTGACACCATTCCAACAACTAGTTTACAAAGTCTGACCAATTTCTGTCCAGAGCCACTTACCTACCTCTGCCATATAACCACCCCTTGACTAACCCTAGTCCCATCCCCAATACTCTAAGTTAAACACTTCTTTAACTCCTATCTGAGAAAAGACTTTCAAGGTATTGCTCTCCCTTGCTAAGTCGAATGGTTTCCTAAGCAATCTTTCATGAGCATTAACAATCATAGATGCTCCAAGAAAGCTCAGCAGGGACCCATCACAGTCAAAGCCCAAGACCACAGACTCAGAAGGTTCGCCACTAAGGACCCTTAAGCTTCCCTGCTTAGGGTTTGTCTGCAATTGAGGGAAGTTCAGTGCTTAATCTGAGCTCCAATCCCTTTTTGTTGAAATTCAAAATCTGCAAATGGTTTATTTTATCTGCCCTAGGAAAGAAAGTCCAAAACATTTTAAGTTATCTGATGAAATTTGTACTAGTTTTAATTTTCCATGAACATATTATCTATTATTGTGTAATTAACAAATTATTCTAAAACATAGCTTGAAAAATAAGTATTTATTTTCTCAGTTTCTGATGATTAGAAATCTGAGAGTGGACTGAGTTGTTCTGGCCCAGTCTCTCAAGAGACTGCGGGCAAGCTGCTGGCTAGGGGAAGGCTTGCCTGGGGAAATATCACTTCTGAGCTCATTCACACGGATGCTGACCGACCTGTTTCTTGGTGTTGGCTGGAGACTTCAGCTCCTAACCATCTGAGCCTCTCCATGGGTCTCCTGAGAGTCTTCATGATACGGCAGCTGCCTTCTCACAGAGCAAGTGATCCAAGAAAGTGCATGAGTGTGATCAAAACTTAAGCTGCAGTCGTTTTATGACCTACTTTTAGAAGTGACAAACCATCACTTCTGCCATATTTTACTGTCACACAGACCAACCTTGGTACATTATAAGAGGGGACTACATGAGGATGTGACTACCCACCACTGGAGAATCCAACCTGAGGCCCAACTAAGAGGCTGCCTATTGTAGTGAAGTCTGCCAAAGCACCAATTTTTAAAAAAAAATCCTCACCTGAGGATTTGTTTATTGATTTGAGAGAGAGAGAGACATCAGTATGAAATACACACATTGATAGGTTGCCTCCCATATGTGCCGTGGCTGGAGATTGAACTAGCAACCTAGGTATATGCCCTGATCAGGGATCAAATCCACAACCGTACGGTGTATGGGACGATGCTCCAACCAACTGAGCAACCCGATCAGGGCTGCCAAAGCACTGATTTGTCAATAGGTCTCCTGTCTTCTATTGGCTATACTGTTGTGTCTACAAAAGCTTTCCTTAAATAGGGCCCCTACTCATCATCATGGATGCCAGGATACTCTACACTGATATGATATACGCTGGAAACTTAATATAATGTATTCAATTAATGTAAGTCTGTGAAATGGACAACATTGTCAGCATAAGTGAAGAATTAGAAAAGTTAATGAATTTTTTCATATATTTAGTAAATAATGGGAGCAGGCATTCACAAATCTATTATTAAGGTCTAGAATCTTTCCACGATTCCCTTCTTTTTGTGAATGATTCCTGACTCTAACCTAGCTCTTTTAGCGTGATTAACCACTCACTCTCCTCACAATACCTCCATACTCCACTTTCCACCATACTGCATAGATTTTAAGGTCTGTGGGTTCTTAGTGTTAGTCCCACAGCTAAAATCCTCTGTCTCATCTCTATATGATACCAGTCTTTTGAAATTTGTTGAGCTAACACATGGCAAATTTCATAAATATTCAATGTGTGCCTGAAATGAGTATTTATGTTAAAGTCTTCTTCATAAATTCATTAAACTGAGCTTGTTAATTGTGCTATTCAAATCTGTACCTTTACTGATTTTTTTTAATCTAATAAATTGGTGAGGTATATTAAAATCTCTACTATAATCTAGGATGTTAATATTTCCCTACTGATCTATAAGCATCTGTTATGTTATTAGATGCATATAAAGTTTATCTTCCAGGTAAAACAGTTCTCTCACCTTATATAAAGCCCATCTTCACTCCAGGAGAGGAGGAAAAAGAAAAGTGGAGAAAGGGATAAATTTGGGGGGGGGAGGGTGGTGCAGGGAGAAAGGTATGAGGGAGCCAGTTACAGACAGATTTATATCCAAGCCTTTTCTCCCCTTGCTAAGGAAGGATAAGTACCCTTTCTCATGGTCTATGACTTGCAGAGTGGTTATAAATTCTTTGGGTGGCCTTAGATAGGCCTCCCACTGCAAGGGCCTTTTAGATGCTGACAGGTGTATAAATTCAAATGGAATCTCCTAATATCACCTATCATCATTTACTGAACTTGGCTATAATTAGACTGTAGACTGAATCATTTTAAAGTTTTAAATATAGCTCAAATAATAAAGTATTGAAAACCTTTTATATTATCTTAAGATCAACATGAAAGAAAAATACAAACATTACTCTCTGACATAAGACACTCTGTTCAGTCTAAAGACACTAAGAGGAGAATGACTGACTCCAAGGTAGTTACCATCAAAAAACTAGGAGAGGGTAAAGCATGAGGCAGGTTTCTGACAGCGGGTAAAATGTAATCAAAGGAGAAAACAGCTAACTAAACTCTATTTAGTGTGTGTAAGTTTCTACTAATGCACTGCAGTCCTCTGCAGCCAGCTACTTCAGGCCATTTCCACAGACACTACTCACCAGAAACCATGTGTGCCTTCCGACTCACGTACTGGAAGATCGCTATTTTATAGTTTTATAACTGAGAAAATATTTTCATAGGAACAACAAAGCAAGGGGATTAAACCCTAGGAAACAGAAAAGTTAACTTAGATTAGTTATGTGATTAAAAGGTCTTTCAGAGGAAAGCTCAGTTCTGACTTGGAAGAGCATTGGTCTTAGCTCACTTCATAAGGGGTTCTGAGTAAGACGTCAAGGAAGCAGTGAAACTGCCTCTCCCAGTCAGCTGAGACCGCTAAGTAGATATGCACTGCTACCTGCCTCCTTGTCTACATTCTCATCTGTGTGCTGTGATGAAAGCCCTGCAGGGGGCCCTGTGCATGAGAGTAGGTGCCCTGATCACAGACTCATGTGATCTGAGAGCACATGATTCTAATCATGTGAAGAAATGTGAATTGACAAGGGAGACTAGACAGCAGCAGGTCTAGCCTCAGCAGCCTTTCTGGGAGATGTCTAGTCCTGATGACTTTGTGATTTCCAAAGTGGTAAATACCTGTAAGAAAGGAAGAAAACAAATTTGTGTTTTGGCAACAATTATTTCAGTATTGCTTTAAGAAAACACATTCTGAATATTACATCTGTTTTCCTTTAAAATATGCAAAGTAGTTACCAATACAAAAACTTTCTGACAATGTGCTTCATAATAGTTTTTCAAACTACACCAATTGAAGTCAACTTAAAAAACCTCCCATTTCTGTATGTACCTCACCACATGTGGGGTGAATTCCAATAGTGTCATCAAGTAGCTGCTTCGTGAGCCCACATTTCATTGCAGCTGCAAATCCTTGAGTAACCTCACCAGCATTCGGTCCAAGAAGATGAAATCCTATCACCCGATTCTTTAATACAGAATCAAAACAAAGGGAAGCCCAGTAGGTTAATGGTCTGGATAGGAATCTATTCATTGCAAATTCACAGTTCAAACTGACAATATCTACTATAGAAAAAGAACCAACGTTGAACTCAGCAGAGAATATTACCATGAAACTGAGCCCCTGTTAAGAATCTGTTAAATGAGTCAATAAATGCACATCCAGAGTAAGATGCACTCAAATTTACTGAAAATAAGCAAACTTTACTCACTGCATAAAGCAGCTCATTAGTATGTATGGTAGAAATTTCTGAATTATGTTGAGATAGTGCTAAATAACAACATACAAATCTGAATTAAAGTCCAACACTAGAATAATTCTAATGCAGCAGGTTTCACTGGCACTGCAGTGATTCCCAACCCAGGAATCAAGCTGCCTGACTCCTAACAACTAAGGGAAGATCAAGGAGTAGATGGTGAGGTGTGAGACCCATGTGCTGAGTAGACCACTGAGACAGAAAGAGAGATTCACAGTGCATTTCCAAAGTACAAGGCATTCGGGCTGTCCTTCAGTCAGTGTTTTTTTCATCAGACTCTAGTCTTTGTTTCAGTCTTCAACGGTGAGTGTACAACAGATAGAGAGAAAGGGCAGCAGAGGTCTTGGGGCTGGCAGAACTCTTTGCCTCCTCACACTCCAGAGAAAAAACAATGGTTCAAAGCAGCCAACTCACACACATCTACTCACGGGTGCTCAAAACCTCAAAATAGAGAGCTCCGGAAACAGTGCTTCTCAAAGGGTAGTCACAGGCCACAGGGTCTCTGGATGAGAAATGCAGTTCCCAGGGCCCTATGGAAGTGGACTGAATTGGAATCTCTGAGGTGGTACTTCGTACATACAGCAAACTGGGAAAGGCAGGCAGCCCAGAGAGTAAAACGTCTCATGAAAATCCCCATTTAAAAATGAAAATGAAGGCAGGTTCTGTGGGAGGGTAAACCTCGTTCACAATTTTTACCACATAGCTACAGTAAAACACATAGTAGTAGGATGGTCATCTAGAAACAGAAATTTGGACAGGAGTAAAAGAAAGTAATAAGCTCTACTGAGGACAGTGAGCAATTGTGCGGAGGCAAACAGGGACCAAGGAGGCGGCTGAGTGTGAGCAGAGGGAGTGGCAAGGGACAGAGATGGGGTTCAAAAAGAAGGTAACGAGACCTGGAAATTCTGCCTCAGGACTGACAGCCATAGTCAACAACTCTGTCAAGAGGTCAGAAATAATGTGAAGGCTGAGAATCTTGGTTTGAGCAGCAGCTCAAACAAACCCCACTCCTGCTCACTTTCACAGGCCTCAGTGCATGGTCTCTGCCTGCTTCCTTTGGGAAGGCACCCACAGCTTCATGAGAGTAACCTCAGATTACTCTGTATACTTTATATAAATGTCAGACGTTGCTGTTCATATGTATCTAATCTTAGGTAATCTCCCCAGATAAATTATAAACTCTTAAAAAGAGAGGAATTAAGTGCTTACACTGCTTTCTACCCTCAGTGTTCTTTATAAAACAAGTCTGAAATAAACAGTGCTTTAAACCCCAACAATCAGGGCATCTGTTAACAGCTTCATGCTCACTTCAACAACAGGGAAGGCAGAGGCCTCCAACAATGGGTTCTCCACCTCACTGATTCTTCTTTAATGAAAGGCTTCATTAGGAATTAATTACTAGTTTCACTTTGTGTAAGTATCTCCTTGTAAAGGCTTTTTCACATTCACTTTACAAAATGCACATAAACATACACCTTACATTTTATTAGTTGATGAATAAAAATTTTCACAGGTGATCTAGTTCTAAACTGCTGAGTTTGGTAGGTT
>VMDR010024723.1:0-14847 GCA_007922815.1 Macrotus californicus | reverse complement strand
GATGATGAACTCCTTTAACTTGACCTTATCTGGGAAGCACTTTATCTGCCCTTCCATTCTAAATGATAGCTTGGCTGGATAGAGTAATTTTGGATGTAAGTCCTTGCCTTTCATGACTTGGAATACTTCTTGCCAGCCCCTTCTTGCCTGCAAGGTTTCTTTTTAGAAATCAACTGACAGTCTGATGGGCACTCCTTTGTAGGTTACTGTCCCCTTTTCTCTTGCTGCTTTTAAGATTCTTTCCTTGTCTTTAATCTTGGGTAATGTAATCATGCCTTAGCTTAGTGTGTTCCTCCTTGGGTCCAACTTCTTTGGGACTCTCTGAGCTTCCTGGACCCTTTGAAAGTCTATTTCCTTTGCCAAAGTAGGGAAGTTCTCCTTCATTACTTGTTCAAATAAGTTTTCAATTTATTTCTCTTCCTCTTCTCCTTCTGGCACCCCTATGATTCGGATGTTGGAATGTTTAAGGACATCCTGGAGGTTCCTAAGCCTCTCCTCATTTTCTTGAATTCTTGTTTCTTCATTGTGTTCTGGTTGAAGGTTTCTTTCTTTCTTCTGGTCCACACCGTTGATTTGAGTCTCGGTCTCCTTCCCATCACTATTGGTTCCCTGCACATTTTCCTTCATTTCACTTAGCATAGCCTTCATTTGTTCATCTAATTTGCGACCATAGTCAACCAATTCTGTGAGCATCCTGATTACCAGTGTTTTGATTACCTGTGCATCTGATAGGTTGGCTATCTCTTCATCACTTAGTTGTATTTTTTCTGGAGCTTTGATCTGTTCTTTCATTTGGGCCATTTTTTTTGTCTCGGCACATCTGTTAGGTAGTAAGGGGTGGAGCCTTAGGTGTTCACCAGGGCGGGGCAACCCACGTCGCTGCGTTGTGACGCTATATATGGAGGAGGGTCTGAGAGGGAACAGTGTCACTTGCTCCACTTCTGCCGGTTTTCAGTCACTTCCCCACCACCCACAATCAAATTGGGCCCTTCTGGTGCTGATTCCTGGGTGAGTGGGCTTGTGTATGTTCTGGACCCTCTGAGTCTCTCCAGCGAGCTCTCCTGTGAGGCTGGGAGTTTCTCCTGCTGCTGCCTCAACCCCCACAGGTGTTTTCAATCAGAGGTTTGAGGCTTTACTTCCTCTCGCTGGAACCCTGGGTTGCGTGGTCTGTCTCACTCCCCAGTTGTTTCTCCTGGTTTATCTGCATGTGGATGTGGGACCGCCCAGTCTGCCAGCCTCCATCTCGCCTGGTCCACCAGCCGCCGACTTGCCGAGAATCCTCTCCGCCCAGCTGCCCGTCTCCGCCTCTCCTACTGGTCTGGGTGAGTTCTTCTTTAATTCCTTGGTTGTTGGACTTCCATACAGTTTTTCTGTCAGCTCTGGTTGTTTTTTGTTTTAAAATTTGTTGTTGTCCTTCTTTTGGTTGTGCGAGGAGGCACAGTGTGTCTACCTATGCCTCTAGCTTGGCCAGAAGTCCGGGATGCCATCTTCTGATTGGATGGATTAGCTGTCAATCATTGTGTTGGATACCTTTGGGCTGGGTTGTGCTCCTCAGGGCTCCTTTGGAAGCGCAGCTGGATCTGGTTTCTCCAATGACAGAGAATAGTGGTCACCACCTGGCCTTGCTTGGTCTCAGAGATCTTGGGTGGGAGTGGGCCTTCTTATATTGCAAATCTGCTTCTGTGCAGGTCAAGTCATGGTCCTAAGTGGACAGCATTTCCCAAAGTTATTTAAACCCAGGACCCTTCTGGCAAATAAACATAGGATGGTCCATTGCCCGCCTGGAGCCTCCCCTCCCAGGCTCTCTCTGGGGTCAGGCCCCTGGTGGGAAATGCCGTGATCCCCCAGGTTTCTTTGAAAGTGCAGAGGACTTTGTTGAGTAATGTTTACTTTCAGTCATTCACTAGATGAACCAAAAGTGGGATTTTCTCATGGTGTAAATTGTGCTGTGGGCCAGACCGTGCAATTGCTCCAGGCTCGCTGGCGGAGAGTCGGTGCCACTCCTGAGCTCGTCCCTGTGGATCAGGCCCTGGGTCACTTTCTCTGCTCAGCCTGGATCCCCCCCAGGCCCTGGCCCCACGGCTGTGTGGTCCGCCGTGGCTGAGCCCTTGTGTATTTGCCTGGGACCCCGAGCCCCTGGCACACAGCACACGTGGGCGGGAGGGCAGGGCCTGCTGTGCTTTCTCTTCTGCTCGCTGAGCACCCGGCACACCACCCATGCCAGCACCTCTGGACTGAATGTGCCCATTGGGTCCCTCTCCAGGGCTGTCGTGACAAAGAGCTGTGAGCTGGGGGGCTGAGCGGCATGTTCTGTCTCAGCCCTGGAGCCCGGATGCCCAGTCGCCTGGACGCCCGATATCCCAGTGTGGGCAGGGTTATGCTCTCTCTGAGGCCCGGCAGGGGAACTTCCTTGCCTTTAATCCTCCTGTCCTCTGCCTGTAATCCTGGCTGTGCCTTTGCTTGCAGGCACGTCACTCCAATCTCTGCTCCATCCTCCCACGGACTCATCCCCCTGTGTGTGTCTCTGCGTCTGTGTCCAAACTTCCCTCTTCTTAGAAGGACACCAGCCATTGGTTTGGTACACCCCCACCCCGATCTAGTGTGACCTCATCTTACCTTGACTCCATCTGCAAAGTCCTTATTTCTAAATAAGGCCACATGCACAGGTACCGGGGCTTAGGACTTGAGCAAATCCTTTTGGGGACACAGTTCAACCCACAACACTGAGGGATACAAAATGACAGTGAGAGAGAGGGTTGGCTTTGCAAGCAGGCATCTGCGGCATTTTGAAAGGAAGAAGTTAATGGTGAGCCGTGCTGCTGGCTGATGTGGTGCTTCCATTTCTACCCAGTGGGTCATGGCTGCTGAGACGGTGGTGACAATGACGAACATAAGGATATTTAACAGTTACTGGCAATGACCCTGTGGCAGGCACTGAAGTAAATGTTTTGTGGGGGTCACCTCACTTAGTCCCCACAATTGGCCCTCCAGGGGAGTCATTTGCGGACCCAGTTCCTTATTCAAAAACCTGTAGTGAGTTCCCTCACCCCCGGGGCCTGGCATTGGGTGGGAAGGAATGCCAACATCTTCATTTCCAAAGCCCCGATGGGGTGGGGGGGGGCCGGAACGTGTTTTATCGAGTTTCCTTCTACCACCCCCTTCTCTCTCACTCACGCCGTGACCACGTTCCTCCTCAGCGTGTTTTTCCCCATAAGTTTTGTAATCCTCAGATTACATTTCTCTCATCTGCTCATTCATTTGATGGCCTGCAAATAAAGAATGGGTCAAAGTCAGTAATCCCAGGTTTCAGAGGCATTTACCCATCTCCGATACCTAGAAACCTTTTCTCTGGAAAGGCAAGAGGATAACAACGTTAACATTAAACTAAAAAGTTGTCAGAATACTTCTAAGAGGACGGTAACCTTTTTCTCTGCTCTCATTTTTGGTGAGCAAATCGAACGACACGATTATGTCTTTGCTGAACTTTGGTGGCTTTGAGTCCTAATGCGGTAGATTTGGCTTAACATGAAGGACAGCTTTATGATGATAACGGTAAGGGTGACCGTCCATCCAGCGGAGCGAGTGTCCTGGGAAGGCAACGCGTCCCTCCAGCCGAGCCTGGCGATTCCCACCTGACTGAGGCCCGCACCTGGACATTACGGGGAAGGTTCTGGGTTGGGGGAGGAGGCAGACCAAACTAAATGTTCAGCAGGTGTCCACAAGGGTCTGTGTCAGTCCCAACTTTAAATTAGTCGGTTCATTGGTAGACTCACCAATTCTTTCATTCATCCAACGCCTACATTTTCACAACATTCTTTTTTTGCTTTGTTGAAGTATAACTGATGTCCAAAAAATTGCACACTTCCGGTGTGTGCACTTTAATGAATTTGGACGTGTGCAAGCGCCCGTGATTCCATCAGGCACCAAATGCATTCGTTACCCTCCAGTGTTGTTCTTGTTCCTTTGTGTTGTGTGTGTGGGTGTGGTTCTGGTGAGGACACATCGTGCAATCTCTGCTCTTTGCACGTTTTAAAGCACACGCAGACTGTCGTGAATGGTCGGCATTCTGTGTGTCAAACATGGGGTTGGGTGTCGAGGGTAGAAGGTCAGCTCTCAAGAAGCTTCTGGAATCGTAGGTGCCATGGCTGGGGTGGGAGAGAGGGCCGGGCAGGTGTAGCCCCTGGAGCTCACTCAGGGCAGACCTGTTGTGACTCCAGGGGCAGTAACTCTCACGGGCACAGCCGTCCTCACCAATAGTCCCCACCACTGATGTGCCACTGTCATAGATGCAGTCACTGTCACCGATACAGCTGCCGTCACCGACGCAGCCCCTGTTGCGATGCAGTCACCCTCACCGACGCTCTAGGTGCTTGGCTCTTGCTGGGGCTCAGCTCTGGCACCTGCAGGGGGGTAAGACACTGTCTAGAAATGGCCATTCGATCCCTGTGGCCAGGTTAGGGGTCAGGGATGGCGAGGCCCCACATGGCCACCCCTCCCTACTGCTGGAGCCCCTGCTGTGTGGCTCTGACTGTATTTATTTAGTTTAATTTTAAAACTGTATTTATTCATTCATATATTTAAATTACAGTTGACATTCCATGTTACTCTATCTTACTTTCAGGTATATAGCTCACTGGGCAGACATTTATATAATTTAACTGCATTTAAAAATACATGCAAACCCCTGCCGCCAGTCTGCCCCGAGGCTGGACTCCCGCTGACGGTGTCCGGTGTGTGCGTTTTGGGCCAGACTGTCGATCTGATGGTGGTCTCTGCTCACCTCGCCTCACTGCGATCTCAGTGAACGCTCGAGGTCCAGAGAAGGCCAGTGGTCTTTGCTGTCCTTGGAGCCTGGGATTGGAAAAGACTGTGGAGGTGGGGGCTGAGAGCTGCCGTTGCCATGGGTGCAGATGGCTGCGGGGATCCGAAAGCCATCCGCTGGTCCCTGAGCCACAGGAGAAGCGGTGGGCTCCATTCTCAGGGGTGCTGTGGGAGATAACGGGGCACGAGCTGGGCTCCAAGAGGGATGTGAAAGGGACCGAGGGCTGGGGGCATCTCTAGTCCTGAGCCAGGGCCCTGGGTTCCTGCCCAGGCCTGCAGTGCCGGGAGGGCGGCCGGCGGGGAGGCCGGGGCATGTCACCCTGGGTGCTCCCAGGCTTGTACTCCAGGGGGTGATGCTTTGATGTGAGCTCCCAAAGGAGCTTTGAAGGAGGGAGAGGCAAGCATCCACCAACGCTATCTGATGGCAGAGTGTGGGGGTGGAGGGGGGCGATCCAAACCCGTCGTGCCGGCAATGGGGAGTCAACCGGTAAACACCACCACTGTCTGCGGTGTGGCTGCTTCCTTCTTCCTGGTCACTTTTCAAAAGCCTAGAGGCCCCATAGCAATGGGGCACCTGGTGGTCATCCTGGACATCTGTACCCGAGATGACCCTGGGGAAGCATGCCCCCACCGTGAAAGGTCCCTGTCATCTCCCCTCGCTGGAGAGGTGAGCGGAGCAGGTTGGTAAGGGTGGAAGGTGGGGAGGGGCTGACGTGGAGGGGATGGGTGTCTGGGGGTGGCTCTGTAGTCAGAGAAGTCCTGTGTCAGCTCTGGAAGGTGGCCTGCAGCCTCCAGTACCCTCCCCTTGTCCTACACTCAGTACCTGTCCTGGTTGTCCCAGATTCATTCCCGTCCAAGGCTGGTGAGGGACTCCCGTGGGTGGAGGAGAGCCACTCATTTAGTGCCCCCAGTGGGTGGGCCTCCACGGTGGTGCCTTGGGATCAGCACGGAGCCGCCCTCCCTGGAGGGTTTGTTTGCTATGGTCAGGAGCTACCTTGGGGGGCGGGGGGGCCAGGCCGCACTGGAACCTCTCCGTACTGTTTTTGCAACTGCCTGTGATCTTATAATTATGTCAAATGTAAATATAATTTAATAGTTTAACATGGAATACACTCTTTAAGATTTAATAAATTCTCTTAGTTCAATTTAATTGATATTAAAACTAAATTGGATTTAATATAATAAGTCCATGTAAATATAAACAGCAATGAACAAATGCTCGCAGGTGGTTTAAATATTTAGATCTTGTACTAGTAAAGTTTTCAGATGATTTCCATCCTAATTATAGAAAAAAATAAGGAAGCACAAATTCAAAGAAATGATGGCAACTTCCCCCAAGTGCTGAGAGGCAGCCCCCAGTGCTGGGCCAGCTGATCAGGGCTGAGGGAGGGGCAGCCTTTCTGCCAGGTGGTCCTGGGAGGCAGGATGCAGATAATCCCATCTTCCAAGACTCTTTGTTTCTACTGCTGCTCTCAGACACATGTATCATCCTTTAGCTGTAAACTCGAGAGACCCACTTTGCTTCCCCTTTGGAGGGTTGCAGGCTGGGGGCACCCTCCAGCCTCAGGCACAGGACACCTGCTGAAGACGCCGTGCCCGGCCACCCATAGTCCCCAACCTGGTTGCAGGAGGGGCGCCCTCCCCCAGGCCTCCCAGTGATTTCCTTGGTCGACTCCTCTCTGTGAGAGGTCTCGGTAGCAGCCAGGAGGGACACATAAAGATCACTTTGGATAGCCATTTAAAAAAGTGATGAAACTACCTATAAAGCAGCAAATTATCCAGGAGAGGTATTGTATGTCTTGTTTTCTTTACAACCCTTCTGGAAAGGGAACATAAATGTCAGTGGAAAGTCTCAGTTCCTCCCACCTTTGGGTCCCATTTCAGACTCCACAGTGAGACTCATTTGTTTTCAGTGCCCCTGCCTGTGCCCGCCTGGGGAGGGACAAGCTAGGGGCTGCCTTTTGGCTTCTGTTATCAAGAGAAAGTAAATATTTCCCCCGAGTCGTGAGGAGTGAAATCTGGCCTCGAGCGAGACGTCAGGGGGCTGTGAGGCATGGCAGAATTCAGAGAGCAGAGCCTGGGGCTCGGTCCTTGTCTGCCACCTCCAAACGGTCCCTTGTGGGTGCATCTCTTACTCCTCCACCCCAGCCACAGATGGAGAGGGTGATGGACAGCCACCCTGGGTGTCTCCGCAGCTGCCCCAGGAGAGGGGCCTTCCAGAAGGATGGAGAACCGTTCTTCCCGGTGACAAGCCTCAGTGGGGGGCACGGGAAGGTTTGGGGTGTGAGGCAGGGCGCTGGGAGTCCCTGATGACTCAGGGCCTTGCTTTTATGTTCAGGAAAATGGGTGAGCAGTGCATTTCCCTTGCTCTCCTGACGGAATTGATCTGGAAGGAAAATGAGCCCGTGTGAGATGCTTTGAATGGAGCAAGGAAGTGATCCCTCTGGTGCTGGGCTTGGGTTGAGGCCTGTCTCCAGCTGTCAACCAATCACAACCCAGCGTGTCTCTAGTGCTCGTCCAATCACAGCCAGTATGTCTCCAGCTCTCGTCCAATCACAGCCCAGCGGAGGCCGCAGGCTTCATTCATTCCGGACAGCCCCTGGCCCTAGGAGGAATCCCCGGGAATGGGGGCGATTCCAGAGACTAGAGGTACACAAGCGTTCTCACTTCAAAATGGGAGAAAGGCAGATTCTAGGAACTCCACGGGCTGGGAAGGGTTGGGATGGGAACTCCCAGAATCCGGTCGTCCACGGTCTCACTGTATTCCGCATGGGTTACATATATTTGTGTTTGATAGCACTTTTAAAGGCAGTGTTTATAAGGTTCTGAAGAGGGTTGGAGCAACAAGCAATGTTTTATTCCGGAGAAGACAAGTGGCAGGGGTGGGGGAGGGGCTGCCTTTGAACATGGACTGGGTGACTCTGAAGTTCTCCTGGTGGCCTCAGAAGGCGGGCAGGGTTGAGGTTTCGGGGAAATAGGCGTTCATCTGACGAAGGGAATGACCTCCTCACAGTGGGAGTGGGTCAGAGCTGGACTGGCCAGCCAGGTGGGCGGGGCACAGCCTTGCTCCTGTGGATGCCCGGTAGAGGTTGGCTTGACTCCGTGGGTGCTTGGTGGGGCTCAGGGGTTTGGGTTGAACGGCACCCAGCTTACACAGGAAGATCTGAAGTCTAGGAGAGTTAGCATAGGAAATTCTCTTTCATGTTTTTTTAAGTTTAGCCTCTAGCATTTTCCCAGCAAGGCCGCAGTATGTGACTCCAGTACGTGCCTGTCTGCCTGCTGGCCATTGCCGTTCTGTCATGTTTTATTGGGGGCTGCAAAGGATGATGGTCCTGTGGCGGTAAAACTCGGCGGCTAGCCAGGCGCGCTCTGCCAGAACACCAGGCTCTGACCTCGGCAGAGCTCCCGCCCCCACCTGGACTTCAGGGTGGGGGCTGGGCTCCGCTGACAAGGGCTGTCCACACTCCGTTGGCAGCACTGAATTCACCCCTTTGTGAGGATCGGCAAGTCCAGGGGTCAAGCTTAGAATGCTCTCTTGTACCCTGTGCGTGACGCCTTGTGTCCCACACCTGGGAGCCCCAGCCCAGCAGGCAGATGGGGCGAGGGAGAAAGAGGCCTGGTCCCAGTCGCTCCATCGTCACCCGTGTGGTGGCCCAGTGGCTGTCCTGGAAAACATGCTGCGTCCCGTTGTAGCCGTGAGCTTTATCATCCAGCAAGTGAACCTGACCTGTGCTGGTTTGTGGTGGAATGATCACTCTGGAAGGGTTCAAAGTGCTCCCAGCTGAGCTGGGGAGGGAGACCAGGACCCCCTTGCCCTGGAAGAAGCAGCCGGCTGTCCGGTCCCCGTTCTCGCAGGTGTTGGAATTTGCTCTCTGGCTCCCAGCGCCCTGCTCCTACTTTGTCACAGCTACTGCCGCCTTCCAGCACATTCTGTTCTCTGCAGGCAGCCGCCTTGGCCCCCTCTTTTGTTCTTTGCTTTTCCTTTGCTCTCTATCCGGGCGGCATTGTGCCTGTCGCCACAGCCTTTGATGAGAGGAGAGGAGGAAAAGGGGCACCAATTAAATAAGATAGAGACTCTCTTGTCCAGCCTCCTGCCTCGGACTCTGGGATCAACACATTGGCTTGTAGAACTTTCTTAACACGCAGCAGCATTAAAAAATATTTGCAGGCTCCATTTGCGTGCTCCGAAAGGGGTGTCTGCTTTGGCTTTGTAAAAAGTCTAATTAAAATGGAGTGGTTTCTTTCTCAATTTAAGTCTAGATGAGCGATTTGTAGACATTTACAAAACAATGATATCCTTTTATTTTCCTAAACAAAAATTTCCAGGGAACCGCAACATATAAAACAGGCAGAAATGAGTTCTTCTGACTGAGGTAAGGGCAAGCTCCGGGTGTCTACCCCTGGGCACCCAGGGCCACTCCTAGGACAAAATCTGAAGCCCGCCACTCCAAATAACAGGAGGGTTTACTCCAGGCAGGAGCCTGCAGCTGCTCCAGACTTCCCATAAGAGTTTACAGCCCAATTTATCCATTTAATGAACATTTATTGGTTGTCCACCATATGTCAGGGTTTGTTAGGTGCTTGGAATAGTTCAGTGGGTGAGAGAGACAAGGTCCCTGCTTTATAGGGCTTAGCTTATAGTGAATGACACATCAGGCGTTTTAGTGAGTGAAACAGCTTGGTGTGACTCAGTACCAAGGGACAGGCTGCTTTGCAAAGGCTCAGACAGGGGCTCTCTCTCCCAGGCTCACTTGTTTTTCCCAGCCACGGTGGCATCTGGTCTAAAGGGAGCCCCAACACCGCTGCAGGGAGGCCCTCAAGGGGTCCTGTCCAACCATTCTGGGGCAGATGCATGCCCCAAAGATGCAAGAGGCAGACAAATTCAGGAGCAGAGACACCTTTCGAGGAAGGATGGGCAGAGGAGTGGAAATGTGGCAAACATCAGTCTTCTCTGGAGGATTATGACGTCGTGCGCGTGTGGGCATTTGTGAGTGATGCTTGAGGGTGATGGCAAGCTTAGCCCTTCTCTCCACGAATCCTAAGTTGTTTATGGGGGATCAATACACCCTTGATCTGGGTCCCGGAAGCCTCTCAGGGAGGCTTTATAGCTGCCAGAGCATCTGGGAAGTCCGAGTGCGAGGTTAACAAGAGACAGCCCTGCCAGCACCAGCTGAGCCCTGAAGCAACTGCCTTCATCCGGCCCCTGTCCTTCTTCAGGACCACGGAGAGCGCCGCTCTCCCTGCAGCCCCCTGTGTGGAACAAAGGCATTGGTCTCCAGGGTGAAGCCAGTACAGCAAGGCACGAAGAGTTACAAGAAAACGGAGAAAAGGAACCTACCTGCAGTTCTTCTCACGTCAGCTATTTCGTTCCTAACAATTGTGCCCAAACCACACATGGACCAACCACATCCTCTGCAGGGCAGGAGTCCATGAATAAACAAACACAAAATAAATGGAGAGTAGTCTTTTCTAAGGCAGCTTTATTGAGGTGTAATTAACGTGCAATAAATTACACACTTAAGTTAAACCATATGATACAGGTGCACACCTGTGAAGCCATCTGTTATGCACTGAACTATGTACCTCCCCCCCCCCCAAATTCGTATGCGGAAGTCTGAAGGACTGGTACATCAGAATGTGATTGTTTGGAGATAAGGTCTTTATTTATTTTTTAAAAGATTTTATTTATTTATTTATTTTAGACAGAGGGACAGGAAAGGAGAAAGAGAGGGAGAGAAACATCAATGTGTGGTTGCCTCTCATGTGCCCCCTATTGGAGACCTGGCCCACAACCCAGGCACCTGCCCTGACTGGGAATCGAACTGGCAACCCTTTGGTTCACAGGCCAGCACTCAATCCACTGAGCCATATCAGCCAGGGCTGGAGATAAGGTCTTTAAAGAGGTAGTGAAGTAAAAATGAGGTCATTAGGGTGGGTCTCAACTCTATGTAATTGATGTGCTTATAAGAAAATTAGGACACAGAGAGATGACCATATGAGGACACAGAAGGAAGGTGGCCATCTCCACAACAAAGAGAGAAGCCTTAGGAGAAACCAGCCCTGCCCACACCTGGACCTCGGACTTCCAGCCCCCAGCACCATAAGAACATAAATTGCTGTCCTGTGACCCACTTAGTCCATGGGGCTTTGTATCAGCAGCCTGTGCACACAAATACACCATCAACACAATACAGATAATACATAGGCCCATTTTCCTAAACGCTGCCTCATGGTGCTTCACAATCCTTCCTTATGTCCCTACTGTACCCCCCGCCACCACTGTTCCTAGGCACCCGGGTCTGTTTTCTGTCACTATAGGTCAATTTGCATTTTCTAGACTTTTGTAGAAATGGATTCATATGGCATGTGCTCTCCTTTTGGGGGGACAGGGAGTCTGCCCTCTTTCATAATTGAGGGCGTAATTGAGATTCATTCACATCGCAGTATGTATCAGAAGTTCCTTCCTTTTCAAATTACAGAGTAGGGTTCCACTGTGCACATCTCCCATGATTCATCTGTTCCTTCACCTCCTGGTGGGCAGTTGGGTTGTTCCCAGCTTTTTGACCCTTACAAATAAAGCTGCTGGGATGTTTGCATACAAGTCTTTGTCCCTTGGGTAAATATAAATCCCAACTGTTGGTCAAAGTAGTCATACTACCTCACAGTGCCACCAGCAGCGTGTGAGAGTCCCGGTCCCTCTGCACACTCACGAGAACTTGCGGTGGCTCGCCTTTTTAACGTTAAACATCCTAATAGATGTGCAGTGAGGGCTCTCTGTGGTTTCAATTTTCATTTAATTTTCTAGTGACTTATAACGTTGAGCATCTTTTCATGTTCTCATTTGCCATCTGGGCATCTTTGGTGAAGTATCTACTCAAAGTTTTGCCACTTTACAGATTGGGTCATGCATTTTCTTTTTATATGTTCTTTATAGATTTTGGATACAAGGTCTTTATCAGATATGTGCAATTGCTTCCTCTGTCTCTTTCTGGTCTCTTCGTTTTATCAACAGTGTCCTTCAGAGAGAGGGTGTCTTACATCTGGATGATGTCCAGTTTGTTAACTTGTTAGTGAATGGACTGTACTTCTGGTGTCACGTAGAAATCTCTGCTTACCACCAAATCACAAAGGTCTTATGATAGAAGTTTTGTAGGTTTGAAATTTTAGGCATTACGTTTAGAACTCTGGTCCATTCTGAGTTAATTTTTGTACACGGTGCAGGTGTGAATCAAAGCTCGTTTTTTTTTTTTTTGCATCTAAGTCATCAACAGTTCCAGCACCATTTCTTGAAAAGATTATCCTTTCTTCATTAAGTTGTCTTTGAACCTTTGGGAAAACAAGCACACTCCGTTATCTCTGTATGTGTGGGTCCATTCTGGACTCTCCATTTTATTCCATTGATTTGTTTGTTGATATTGGTGTTGACAGCATGCTGACTCGTTTGCTGCAGCTTCATCATAAATCTTGAAATCAACTAGTTCTTTTTCAAAATGATTTGGGCTATTTTAGGTCCTGTGCATGCATTTCCATATAAACTTTGGAATAAACACATACATTTCTCTATGAATTTTTGAATCAGTGAATCAACTTCTAACAGAAAGCTAGCTGTCGTTTAGAGTAGGTTTGTACTGAATCTGTAGATCCATCTTGGGGGAAACCATCATCTTAGCTATAATGTATCTCACAACTGAGGACCACGGTCTACTTTTCTGTAAGTTCAGGTATTCCCTAATTTCTTACAGCGACGTGTTCAGTGTATAGATGCTTCACATCTTTTACTGGATTCATCCCTCAGGATTTCATTTATTGACGCGATTGTACGGAGTGTTATTTTTTCATGTTTCATTTCTGATTGCTTGTTGCCAGTCTGTAGAAGGGCATTAACTTTTGTACACTGATTGTGTGTGCCACAACCTCGCTCATCTCCCTCTCTCATCCATGGCTCTGTGGCCATGCCACCTCTCTCGTTCCCGACATTGGTGACTTCTCGGTTTGATTCCATTAGGCTAAGAAGCTGATCCCTTTTATTGGTTTTTCTCAGAGACCAAATTTTGGCTTCCCTGATTGTCTCCACGATTCTTTCCCTGTTTCATCGATTCCTGCTCTAATTCTTATTATTTACTTTCTTTTACTTACCTTGGGTTGAAGTTCCTCTCCTTTTTCTAATTTCTCAAAGTGGAAGCTGAGGTCATTGACTTGTGCTCAGTCTAAAGATAATTATTCCCCGTGACGGGGCCAAGTCCCTTTTGTGGGTTCTACCCAGGCCCCGTGAATCAGAAAGGCATCCCGTCCAGCTGGTGTTAACAGGCTATTACCGCCCCGTGTGAGCACTGGGTTCTGCCCTTTCTAATCCCTGGGTGGGTCTTTCTATGGGCTTGTATAGTTTCTTCACACACACATGCTGACCAGTTCAGCCGAGTACTCACGGGGACCATGTGCGCATCTCCGGGGTTCTCCTCTCTCCCGCTCTCTGTCCTTCAGGATCCTGCTGCCTTGGTCTTCAAGATGCTCAGTTCACTGAGCCTCCCCCACTCAGCTGTCTCCCCCAGCCCATCCGCGTCACCGCCTGGAGACACGAGGAAGTCACTGTGGCAATTGTAGGGCTTGCCTCTTTCCCTTCCCATCATGCAGGGATCGTTTCTCTGCCAACGTCTACAGTCTTGAACATTTTTTTTTGGTCCCTTTACAAATTTTATCTGTTCCATCTCCCTGCTCCCCAAATCCATTTAATATATTGTCCTTGGATAGAAAACATAAGATATTAAACTGAGAAGAAGAGATACTAAACTTGATCTTAGCCAAAAGGCCAAGAAACAGTGGACTAGGAGCCGGCTCCATCCGCTGCACGCGTTGGCCAGTATCGCAATACTCCCAGGAATGGTGCACCCTGTTGGGGGCAATTATTGAGGTTCTAAATAAAAGACTAAAAGCAATTTTTTTATCTGAAGCATTGGCTCTTCCTGGGTCTTGAGCCCACCTGCCTTCGGACTAGAGCTAGCCCACTGGCTCCCCTGGGTCTCCAGCTTCCCGACTCACCCTGCGCACTCGGGACTTGCCAGCCTCCGTTGTCCTGTGAGCCAATTCCTCACGATAAATCTCTAGTGGTATATGTATGTTCTGTTTCTCTGGATAACCCCGAGGCAGGAGGATAAATCTGGCCCTCATTATGCAGTTGGAAATGAAAGTGCTGGATATCGTTATTTACTGATACGAAGAACTGTTTTGCATAATGTGGATGGTGACTGCATCATGTGTTGACTGTGGGAAAGCTGGGGTTTCCGCAGTTGCATTTTCTCACGAGGGGAAGTGGTGGGCCCTCGGGGGCACAGGGTCCAGGCCTGCTGCAGGGACTTGCACAGGACGCTCTGCTGTGGATGCTGGGCCATCTCTGTTCACAGGTCTCCCAAGTGCAAGCCAGATGGTACATGGCTTGTGCGTGATTTCCCAGTCCTCTCCTCATTTGGCCAAATGGATGCGCAGCGGCCAGGGCGCTGGCCACGGAGAAGCCGAGCTGTGGCTGGCAAGCTCTCTGCCTCCCCTGCCTTGTTAGAGCAATGGCCTCAGCCCCCTGTCCACGTATTACAGGGCCCATAAAGCAGGCTTGATGACACAGTTATGTTAGCTCGTTGACACGGAAAGACAGCCGACCCCAGGATTAATCCGCCGCGCGCCCGGCTCTCCGGGCACGATGGCTGTCTCGAGTCACATTGCACAGCCCGTCTGCCCTGGGTGTTACACGGACAAAGGCCATTTCTGTTCCTCGGAGAGTTTCCCATCCTGCACTTAAGAATTTTTATGGCTTTGTGGTGACATTTCTATTTTAATTTGCTAATTATTATTGCAGAAATTGAGAGGCAACTCCAGATTTATTACATTTCACAGTCTGTTGTGTTCCATATACAGCTGTGAATCTTCGACAGGAGGGCAGCCTGCCCAGCACAGAGCTCGTTAACCTGCTGGCCACCTGGGGGCTGTGGCTGCCAGGTAGGGTCTTGCTCCTGCAGTGAGGGGGGCCGGGTGGGGTGC
>VMDR010024722.1:0-14854 GCA_007922815.1 Macrotus californicus | reverse complement strand
CGTCCTCTCCGGCCCGCCTCGCCCCTCCTACCTGTATGGATGAAAGTTTCTCCTTTAGTTTCTTGGTTGTCGGACTTCCATACAGTTCGATTTTCTGTCAGTTCTGGTTGTTTTTTGTTTTAAAATTTGTTGTTGTCCTTCTTTTGGTTGTACGAGGAGGCACAGTGTGTCTACCTATGCCTCCATCTTTGATCTCCTCAAACAGCAGCTGTTTGGGAGAAAGGGTGTAAGGAGAAAGCTGATGGAGCTGTGCAGGAACCTGCATAACCAAGCATGGATTAGTGGACGACGCCTGGAATCCTGAACTGTGACTGAAGACTGTAGACTTCTCTGAGGGACATACGGAGAGGACACTCTCTTGGGACTTGTGCTTTCCTGGACTTCACCATGATCCCGTGCAACATGGCACATGTTTTCTTGGACTATTACATGGAGGCTGAGGACAACATATCCCAGATCCTCAAGGACAGAGCTGCTGCAACAGGATGGTGACTTTGAAACCCATGAGTGTACTTTCCAGAGGAGATGGAGAACTGTTGGTACAGCCAGCCTAAGAACAGATAAGGATATGGGAAACTACTGGACTTGGTTTTGGCTTATAGCCTGACAGGAAGCAAGGGAAGTGCTGGGTCTTGTGGAGGAACATGGCTCTGAGCAGAAGTACTCTCAGCCCTCTTGAGGTTTCACCCCTATAAATAAAAACCTGTTTCCTCCAACACTAATTGTTGGGTTGTGCATCAAGATACCATGTGCATGGGCCCAGCTTTGCTCAGTTACAATGTCACCAAAAAGGGACAAGGCCTAAAGTAGTTCTGCCTCAGGCCAGCCAGGAAAGATTTCACAATATAAGGCCAGAGGACTTTGAGAATACGTTTAAGGCTGGGGACAGTGAAAGAAAGGAAGGGATTGGGATAGGAGAAGCAGCAGGAGGGACCCTCGGTGGCTCTCTGCTTTTGGCTCCCTAAAAACATCATAGGAAAGAAGTGAGCCAAGGTGGTGCTGCTTTTAGCTCACTGAAGAGTTTAGGATAGAAGAAGTAACAGGAGAGAACATAGGCAGTGCTCTGCTTTGGCTCTCTAGAAACATCATAAGAAAGAAGTCAGCCATGCTGGCCTGTGTGGACTGAGAAGTAGAAGTCACAGTGAAAGAAGTGAGCCAAGACAGGCTGCTTTTAGCTCAGTAAAAAGTCTGGAATAGAAGAAACAACAGGAGAGAGCATAGGCAGTGCTCTGCTTTGGTTCCCTAGGAACGTTATAGGAAAGAAGTGAGCCAGAGTGAGGCTGTTGTTAGCTCACTGAAAAGTCAGAGAAAAGGGGCCTTCAAGACAGCTTCAAGGGTTAAACCTGGGACAAGCTGCCACTTCCCATTGCTCCCCTGGTTGCAAGTCTTGTGGGGATCCTTAGAATTTAGGAGAGAAAAGTAAAAATGCACACCTGAGGGAGAAGTAAGACATGTGTGTGCTCCAGAGACAGCCCACTCTGGATCTTTGTCTTGAGGGTTCTTATCTGTTTTCTAAAGGTGAGAATTTTAGGGGAGGACCTCAATAGAATATTCACCAGCTTTAAGCTGATGAGCCAAAATGAGATTTATTCCACTAACTTCTTCTGTCCTTGGCGTGGTTGGCACAAATGGCACTAATTAGATTTCTATTATCTCTCCGAGTAGGTTGATATAAACTTTTTACTCTCTAGTTCGGGAGAGGAAGTATAAACCATTTACTCTTAAGTGTCATGGTTAGGGAAGATAGAATTTTGCAATTTAGTAGAAGGCTGTAAACTACTTGGCTGTTTAACTATCTGTCTCAGTTTCCCTATTCTGCTTGGCCTGGCTTAACTTGTCTCATTAACAGTTAAGATTTCTAATTAAGATGGAAATAAACTATATATTTTTAGTAATAAAAGGTGTAAGGTATAAAAATACACTTTTTGAAGGAATCAAAAGAATGAGGTTTGTCCTAAAATAAGATTTTTATTTTTAAAAAAGAGTTTATTTATTCACTTTTAGAGAGAAGCGAAGGGAGGGAGAAAGAAACGTCAATGTGTGGTTGCCTCTCTTGCGTCCCCCACTGGGGACCTGGCCTGCAACCCAGGCACGTGCCCTGACTGGGAATTGAACCAGTGACCCGTTGGTTCACAGGCCCACACTCAATCCACTGAGCTACACCAGCCAGGGCAAGATTGATTATTTTTAAATGAGTAAGAAGGGACATACTAAGAGGGACTAAGAAAGTTGTAGACAGTCTGGGAAAAAAATCTTTTCTAAAACTTTTTATTGATTTTAGGGAGAGAGGAAGTGAGAAAGAGAGAGAGAGACTTGTTGTTCCACTCATTTGTGCATTCATTGGTTGTTTCTTGTATGCGTCTTGACCGGGAATCAAACCCGAAACCTTGGCATATCAGGACACTTTAGCCAACTGAACTACCTGCCCAGGGCTTTAAGAAGATTTTATATGTGGGTAAGCTGAATAAGATTAAAATTTATTTAAGAAAATGAATTTAAATATCAAAAGTAATGTAATGCAGAATAAGAGTCTGGTTCTTTTCACTCTGTTAAAAAAAATTTGTTGTATTTATTCTACTCCAGATGTTATAGAATGTCTTCTACCTAGAAAGCAAAGATTCTGTATTTTATTAAAATAGATTTCCATTGTCTTGATCAGGTCCTTGATTACTTAAGAAAACAATTTTCTTTTTTTCCTCTTCTTTATGTATATTTTATTTTTAATCTCAAGACATGTTTAAATATATTTTATTGATTATGCTATTACAGTTGTCCCATTTTTCCCCTTTATTCCCCTCCACACTCCCTCCCACCCTCATTCCCCCCCTTTAGTTAATGTCCATGGATCGTACATATAAATTCTTTGGCTTCTACATTTCCTATACTATTCTTAACCTCCCCCTGTCTATCTTCTACCTACCATTTATGCTTCTTATTCCCTATACCTTTTCCCTTTGTCTCCTCCTCCCACTTCCCCATTGATAACCCTCCATGTGATCTCCATTTCTGTGATTCTGTTCCTGTTCTAGTTGTTTGCTTAGTTTGTTTTTGTTTTGTTTTTAGATTCAGTTGTTGATAGCTGTGAGCTTGTTATCATTTTACTGTTCATATTTTTTATTTTTTTCTTAGATAAGTCCATTTAACATTTCATATAATAAGAGCTTGGTGATGATGAACTCCTTTAACTTGACCTTATCTGGGGAGCACTTTATCTGCCCTTCCATTCTAAATGATAGCTTTGCTGGATAAAGTAATCTTGGATGGAGGTCCTTGTCTTTCATGATTTTGAATACTTCTTTCCAGCCCCTTCTTACCTGCAAGGTTTCTTTTGAGAAATCAGCTGACAGTCTTATGGGAACTCCTTTGTAGATAACTGTCTCCTTTTCTCTTGCTGCTTTTAAGATTCTCTCCTTATCTTTCATCTTGGGTAATGTAATTATGATGTGCCTTGGTGTGTTCCTCCTTGGGTCCAACTTCTTTGGGACTCTCTGAGCTTCCTGGACTCCCTGGAAGTCTATTTCCTTGGCCAGATTGGGGAAGTTCTCCTTCATTATTTGTTCAAATAAGTTTTCGATTTCTTGCTTTTCCTCTTCTCCTTCTGGTACCCCTATGATCGGATGTTGGAACATTTAAAGATGTCCTGGAGGTTCCTAAGCCTCTCCTCATTTTTTTGAATTCTTGTTTCTTCATTCTGTACTAGTTGACTGTTTATTTCTTCCTTCTGCTCCAAACCATTTATTTGAGTCCCGGTTTCCTTCCCATCACTGTTGGTTCTGTTTATTTTCATTTATTTCACTTAGCATAGCCTTCATTTTTTCCCCTAATTTGTGACCATACTCAACCAATTCTGTGAGCATGCTGATTACCACGGTTTTGAACTGTGCATCTGATAGGTTGGCTATCTCTTCATCGCTTAGTTGTATTTTCTCTGGAACTTTGATCTGTTCTTTCATTTGGGCCCTTTTTTTGTCTTGGCACTGTCTGTTTCATAGTAAGGGGTGGAGCCTTAGGTTTTCACCAGGGTGGGGCAACCCTGCATTGTGATTCTGAATGTGGGGGAGGGGTCCAAGAAGGAACAGTGCTACTTGCTCCACTCTGCCAGTTTTCAGTCACTTTCCCCACTACTCATAATCAAATTGGACCCTTCTGGTGCTGATTCCCATGTGGGTGGGTCTCTCCAGTGAACTCTCCTTTGAGGCTGAGAGTTTCTCCCACTGCCACAACCCCCACAGGTGTTTTCTGTCAGAGGCTTTGAGGCTTTATTTCCCAGTACTGGAACCCTGGGTTGCTTGGTCTATCTCACTCTCCAGTTGTTCTTCCCAGTTTACCTGCACATGAACATGGGACTGCTCAGTGTGCCAGCTGCCACCTTGCCACGAGTACTCTCCATCTGGGTCCCCGTCTCCGCCCCTCCTACCAGTCTGGATGAATGTTTCTTCTTTAATCCTTGGTTGTTGGACTTCCATACAGTTCCAAATTCTGTCAGTTCTGGTTGGTTTTTGTTTTTAAATTTGTTGTCCTTCTTTTGGTTGTGCGAGGAGGCACAGTGTGTCCACCTATGCCTCCATCTTGGCTGGAAGTCAGAAAACAATTTTATAAATTCTAAAAACTAAAGTTTTGCTAACTGCATTTTTTAAATTGTCACTTTGAGTAAATAAATAACTTAATATTGTTTCATAATGATAATGACCTTTTGGGCTAAGTGTGTTTGACAAGCTTCCCCACATTCAAATTTTAACAGGAGACTTTTTTCTTTACCTAGAAATGGCTTCAGGTTGTTCCAATGGACCCCTAGAACACCTCAAAGGATTTGTTTTCCCTCATTGCAAGGGAGATTTTGAACTAATTATCCTTATTTGATATGCTTGAATTGCATGGGAACTCTCTTAGCCACCATGATTAATGATTTTTTCCCCTTTATTTATAACCTATCTTTTGGAAGCCATCTGGGAGCCAGGTCTTTGAGCATTAGTGGGCCGCTTTCTAAAAATAAACCCTTACTTTCTTTCCTGAAAACTCCTGTTCTGTCTTATTGGGCTTCGACGCCTGCAGGCAAACGGACTGCTTTTAGTCCTGTTAACAGCCTGTGGGTTGAAAACTGATTGGGGAACATTTAAAATTACTATATTAGATTTACCTTTGTTTTCCATTGTGAATCGTAGCTCAGATACTCGAAGTAGTACTTTTGCAGGGGCACACAGGGGGAGAGGTCAAGGAGTGGATTCCATGTTAGAAGCCTTAAGGTCAAGGCAGTGCCTAAGGCGCTCCAGATATCTGTGTTCCCCTCCTTTAAAAGGGATGCTGCACCGTCTCTGGAGCCTTAGGACACAGTTTCCCTGGAAACAGAAAGCGCTCTCGGGCTTTACCAGGATTGTCGCAATCTCCATTACCCCGAAGACAGACAGGGCGTTTCAGGTGAGAGGCGGGCACTGGGCG
Organism: Macrotus californicus; assembly: GCA_007922815.1. Classification (NCBI taxonomy): domain Eukaryota; kingdom Metazoa; phylum Chordata; class Mammalia; order Chiroptera; family Phyllostomidae; genus Macrotus; species Macrotus californicus. The sequence continues at coordinate 9,418 of VMDR010024722.1, read as the reverse complement.
GTGTGTGACAGCGGAGAGGGGCCTTTCCTACCGTAAGGTGCGCGGGTTTCCGGCATCTGCTCTTAGGGAGTCCTCTGGTCACTGCCTGTGTCCACAGCCACCTTACGGGTTGGAACGCTGGCATAGGCCGCTTTCTAGAGGGTCTTTGTGACCCAGTGCTAGGCACCATGAAGAGTAGGACCTTCTTCCACCTTCCTGTATGATCCGTGACCGGGCCTGAAACAAGGCAGCCCGCCGAGCGCTCTCCGCAGCCTGGGCACCAGCCCTGCCGTTCATTCCCGCAGCTCCCGGGGGCAGCGCCCTGGTTCTACATGGCAGGCACTGAGATTCCGGGTCACACCGGGCCCCATGGCGGTGCGGGCACCGGTGGGTAGAGGATTCCCAGGCCCAGCCGCGCTGGAGTCGCTGTTCGCACGATTCCACCCCCTGTGATAGATGGAATCCCGGGACTCTGCGCCTTTCCATCTTAATGCTCTTGGATCTAGAGGTTTTGGGGAAATGGAGTGTGGGAGCGGCAGATCTAATTATTATATTTCCAACCCAGGGTTCTAAAGTTAGGTCAGAAGTTGTAAGGAGAGGCCCCCATTTCTGGCTGTAAGTTTGGGCCTCGCTGCCCTTGGCCTCCATTCCCTCGGGTCTGAAATTGGAATATTAATAATTGTTCTCTCTTGGTTGAGGGAACTGGATAGGGTATAGTGTGATGTGCGTCCTTGATTGCTTAGCATGCCCAGAATATTACCCTGAATGTGGTTTCTGGGAAAGGATTCTCCTGATTATGCTATGATCTTCAGCTCATTCCACAGAGAGTCTGACCCTCAGGCCTCCTTGACTCAGGTCTTGACCCAACTGAAAGCTGGGAAGGGGGACAAAAGCCTGGAGAGCAGAGGTGAGTTGGGAGCAGCATTTTTGGAATTGCTGCTCCTATCCTAGGGGTAGAAGCTCCCTAGACAGATCGGAACTGTATTTATCTTTGCAGATGTCATCTGTAAACTACAAGTGAAGTTGGCTTGCCGCTTACAGCACTGAATTCATTTTCCTGTGTAACACATGTACTTATATTTGAGAGGTGAAGCCACTACAACATAAATTAGTGACAGTGCCTAGGAATGTTGTATCTCTTGGAATGTAAACTCACAACAGGCCCTGAACTACTCTCCAGCCACCCTGTTTGGTCTTACCGTAGGTCTGATCACCTTCAGGACTTACTCATTTTTCCTTACCTGGCTTTCTCCCTAACTTCATTCCAAACTCTGTCTAGTGTCCTCTCATTGAAGTCCTCCCGGGTTGTCATATATGTAGTTGTCCCTAATCTTTGTAGTCATTTCACTCTCTTGTTTTTGTTCAGATCCCGTAGGGTCATGTGACTATGTCTTGCATTTATTTAGTTTCTTGTCACTCTTTCCCCAGTGGCCTCCTCTACTCTATCCCTGGTGCCTAGAACAGTGCTGGGCCTATACCGGGTGCTCATTAAGGGTTGATGAATGCTTAGATTAAATCTAACCCCACCCCACCTGCCAACCATGGCTGGACCAGAGGGACCTGGATTGAAATTTGCCCCTTCTCATTAGACATACGACCCTGGGCAACTTGACTCTGAACCTCTGTTGACTGCGAAATGGAGACAGTGAGGGTGTGCACCCCATGGGCTGTGGAATGGTTCATGAAATTGCAAACACATCTAGCACTGACATTTTCTGGGCACTGCAGTGTTTGCTTTATGAACATTTTAATTCCCAAGTGGGTGAAGTGGGAACTATTCTTTATTGAGGCTCAAAGAAGTAAGCATGTATTGGTTCAAAGGCTGGATTTAAGCCCTGGGAGTCTAGCTCCAGACCTAGAGACTTTCATTGCTTTAACACAGCATCTAAAGCCCTCAGGCATGCCCAACCTGGTGTGGCTCTGTAGACTGAGCACAGCCTGCATACCAAAAGGTTGCTGATTCGATTCCTGGTCAGGGAACATGCATGGGTTGTGGGTCAGGTCCCTAGGTGGGGGTGTGTGAAAGGCAGCAGATCAGTGTTCCTCTCACACATTGATATTTCTCTCTCTCTCTTCCCCTCTCTCTAAAAATAAATAAAACCTTTTTTTAAAAAAATGGCAGTGTTGGCTTAAGGGCTGACACAGAGACCAGTAAGCCCTCGGGCAAACTGTAAAACAGGGAGGCTCAGCTGTTGCTGCTGTTATTGTTACTGGAATTGTTATATTTAGCCCACTCTTTTACCATCCCAGAGCACTTCCTGTCACTTCTCACAGTTGGCCTGAGATTATTGTTTTGTATCACTCTCCAATGGCTTTCCATATAGGAGGCTTTTCTCCCCATACCTTTGTATTCTGTCAAAGGCACCATTAACCTTCCTCCTGAGACCACCACAGAGATAGATTCTCAGGAGATACTCAGTGATTTGGGTCTTGGGTCTCTGAACATATGCCATTAACCAAGCAATAGGGTCTAATCTCAATAGGCATAGAGTAACCCACAACTTCTATTTAACTTTCTAGGCATTGGTATCATTTAAAGATGTGGCCATGACTTTTACTAGAGAGGAGTGGGGACATCTGGGCCTGGACCAGAAGACCTTATAGCAGGAGGTGATGTTGAAGACTTGTGGTCTCCTGGTCTCAGTGGGTAAGACCCACTCTTTCCCATGTGGTACCCACAATCTCTTTCATTTCTTCCTCTTTCTCTGAGCATGGCTGGTTGAGAAGACCTCAGGAACCCACCTTCCCTTCTCCTCACAATCTCAGCATGTTATATAAACTTCCTCTAGCTTGGATTCCCTGTGTCTGCATTAGGGATTATTGTATAAGAATCAAAATTCTTTTCAACTCATGTGTCTAGCACAAGCTGGTCTTCCTCGGACATCCTTATTCCAGATTCCCATAAGAGGGAAGGTGATTGATTGAGCTTGGTTGAGTCAAATGTCCCCACATCCTAGTTAGCAGGACCAGTGGGTAACAGGAGGTTCTCCAAGAGGGACATGAATCAGGCAGACAAGAAGGTATTTGTCATCAGTGCTACTGGTATCTAAGCAGCACAATCTCAGCTAAAAGGCTTCTTTGGCCCCTGGTATCTGCATAGTTGTTCCTTATTTTCTAAGGCCTGCACCTTGCTTCTCTGCTGCTGCAGAAGTTAATTTTAGAGGATGCACAGACACATTTTCAAATGGCAATGACGGGCATCTGAAAAAGCTGTTTCTTGTTCTCTTTTCTTTCCTGCCTCTTGGTTGTTGCTGAGAGAGGCTGGGCTTAGTGCTGTGTCTTTATAGCTCCCATGGCTGTTGGCTTGTTTCCCTTTCAGCAGAAAGAATAGCTATAGGGCTCACCGACTTGAGCAGGCAGCATGAGTATGCTGGGATTACAATTATTATTATTTTTAATTACTTTATTGTTGTTCATTTACAGTTGTCTGCATTTTCTCCCCCCCCCCACTCCCCCCCACCCCAGCCAATCCCACCCCCCTCCCCTGCTCCCACCCTCCCCCTTGGTTATGTCCATGTGTCCTTTATAGTGTTTCCTGGAAACCCTTCTCCTCACTGTTCCCTCCCCCTTCCCCTCTGGCCATTGTTAGATTGTTCTTAATTTCAATGTCTCTGGTTATATTTTGTTTGCTGTTTTCTTTTGTTGATTATGTTCCAGTTAAAGGTGAGACATGTGGATTACAATTATTTTGATGTTATATTTTATAGTATTCTTTCATTTTGCCCAAGTGAACTGATATCTTTAAAGTGCTTGGAAATAAAACTGGAAAAAACAGTGTTATACATTTATTTGTTATATATAATAAATTAATAAGTCCCAAATGTTCTCACACCTAAACCCTAAATGTCCAGTTTACCCAGAAATCAGGCTGAATAAACATTGAAGTGAGGCCTGAGGTCACCCTTTTCCCAGATGTCCAAATTGTTGGCCCTGGCAGGGCTCTCCCAGCCTTGTGTCCACATAGTCTCTCCTAGGAGGTTAGTCATCAATGCAGTAAATACAGTGTTATTTTATGACAGTTGTGATTAGTGATTGAAAAGAGAAATATGGGGAACAGTGTTCCAGGTGGAGGGACCAACACAACTGTGTCCCTGATGGGGCAGCGAGCTCAGTTCCTTTACAAAGAAGAAGGAAGGTCCGATGCAGCATTCCCACTCCCCATCACTGAGCCCAGGGCCAGGCATACAGCAGATATAAGTGAACATTTGTTTAGTGACAACTGGATGCATTCTGGCTTACAGTACAGGATTTTCTACTCAGAGTTTCTGTGGGTCCTGGTGCCTGTCATTGACTTCTCTCCAGAGCCCTCTGGTTTTAGGTTTTCACTTTAGGTAAAATATGTTTGGCTCCATGTATCAGAAAACTACCTTGTACTGGTTTCACCCTGAAAAAAGTTTATTACTTTGCTTAACAAGAAGCCCTGAGGTGGTGCTTGCTCCTGGGTTGGTCAGTACCAACCCTGTTCTTTCTGTCTGCTTTCTCTCCTTGGTCCAGGTCACCTTGCCAGAATCCTTGACGTGGACATAGGATAATGCACCAGCATGTAGGGCAGCAGGTCCCCATATTTAGCACTATCTTCTCAACCTAGATTAAAGAATTTTTTCAGAATGAGTAGCAAGTTTTAGACCATGGCCTACTGCAGGCAACTGACTGTCAGTAGAAGTATTTGCCATTTGATTTACTCCAGTGTTTGTAGCCATCCTTAGGCACCAGAATCACCTGGAGAGTTTCAAAAACTAATAATACTCAATTCTTATGCCCAGAGATTTGGTTTAATTTGGTCTGTATTCAGAACCAGGTATCTCCAGGTAGTTCTGATGCATGGAAAGGTTGAGTCCTACTGACTTAATTAGGGAAAACCTTCTGGAAGGAGGAGTCTCCTTTCTCAGGTTCATGAGTGCTGTGTTAAAAGTGTATACTCATATATACTTGAGACTTCTCCTTTTGTCTTACTTGGATACCCATGCCCTGTTTATTTCTATATGCACAGGGCAGCCTGTTCCCAAACTAGAGCGGATCTATCTCCTAGAGCATGGGCAAGAACTGTGGACAATGAAGAAAGTCCTCTCCAAAAGCACCTATACAGGTATGTGGCTGAGAGTCTGGTAGGTGGGTGCCATGGCAGCCAGCAGAGAATCACTGTGTCTGAAATTCCATGGACAGCAGTTTCTTTTTGTGGCCTTTCGGTGGTCTTCCTAGGTTGTCGTGGAGCACTTTGAACCATGTTCCCCTGTCTTCTCACTCCTGTCACACTCTGCCTTTTCCAGAGTTGAAATGTGGTATATTAGGTAAGAGACATGCTCTAAATGTTTAGCCACTCACCAGCCTCATGACCCTGGGAAAGTTTCATGATCTCTTGTCTTTGGTATGCAAGTAGAGCTGAATTAATGCTACCTGCTTCAAATGATAAACTGCAAAATCTTGGTCAGGAAATTTAGAGGTCTTTTCTCATCATGTTGTATTTAATGTGGGTTAGTAGGGGAACTTTGTACCACATGATTATCTAGGGATTGAGGTGCATTCTCTTGTCAATATGTGGCTTTAAGGTTGCCAAGTACTGAACAGGAGAGAAGAGGAGTAGTCATATTTTTGCACATATCCATTTGCACACACACATATCACTTCCATTCACATCCATTGACCAGGACTGGGTATTAAGATACATGTTGTTGTATCAAGCTGGGAAATGTGGTTTAGCTTTGTGGCCAAGGAGAAGATATGGGTATGATGAACATACACTCAGTCTGCTAAATTTAGCCTGCATTTGAAAAATGTAGTAATAATAGTTTCTGCATCACTAGATTGTTTAGGAATGTAATTAGACAACATGAAACTGCTTACGAGCTCACTGCCCAACTCAAAGTAAACAGCTCAGTAACAGTTACCTCTTAGTAATATTCATGTGTTATTAGTCATATTGAATTGTGATATCTCAAACTTTCCAGATTCAGAAAATAGTGCTTTTCTGCGATTACTACCTCCAGTTGTACTGTGCATCCCACTCTTCCACTTCTCTATCCAATCATTTATTTATCTATATATTCATACATCAGTTCTTTCATTTATGAATTAGATGTTCAGGAGGAGTCCCTAGCCTTGTTATTTTCCTGCACTTCTGTCTTGTAAAACATCAAGGAGTCATTTCTCCTTGTCAGCCCCACATCTGGGCTACTAAGGGCAGCTGGAGCTATCACGTGTGTGGATCAGCACCAAGGCAGATTCATGATCTCCCCTCTAGTGTTCCTTCAGCCTGTTCAGCCAGCCAGTGAGTATCTCTGGCCAGCCCCTTCTCAGCCTCTCAGGGTCTATCCCAAACTCTCATCTCTCTTCTTAATTTCACATCTTCACTTGAATGTTTCAAAGTTGGGGTGTGGGTGTTGGGGCGGGATAGGAATATCTTTAATAGTGTCAACAATAAAAAACTTTTCGAAAAGCACCCCACACCTATCATGATCTTACCCATTCCTCCTATCTTCCCATTTTGAATTAATGGCCTTGCTGTTCAGTAAGTTGAGAAAGCCAGTAACAAATTTGAACAACCTCTTAACATCTCCATCTTCATCATACTCAATATTCAGTCATCCCCAAATCTCAATCATACTTCATCATGCATATCTTCACCAATTCTGTCAGTTAGCACGCCAGGCTGTCATCATCTCCTGCCTGAATAATACTAACAAATTCGTAACCAGTCTCCCCATATCTGTTCTTTGCGTCTCATCATCTCTGTCTTATACACACTTCCCCACTCACTCACACTTTGTTCCAAACGCCACCATCTCTCCAGCCACTGAAATCTCAGCTTATGACCTGTTTTGTGTTGAAAGTAAGGGCTACGCACTTGTCTCTCTTGCTCTTTAACCTTCACTGACTCATCCCTAAAGCTTCCTTCTGACCTCTGAGTAGGAATTCTTAATCCCAGCCAAGTCTTATTCCAGCGGAATTTTGATCACAACTTCACTTGCCTTCTCACGTGTGTTAGTTATCTATTGCTGTGTAGCAATATTACCACAAACATAGCAACTTAAAATATCACTTATTTATTATCCCTTATCTGTGCATCAGAAGTCCAGGCACAGCTTAGTAGCCCCCCTGCAATCATTAGCAGAACATCACATGCTGGCTTACTTGTTCAAATCAAGTAATGATATGAGACACTCTCACAGGAGAGATACCACACCTATACTTTACCTTCTCTATTCTGTCACCTTAGCCATATTCAATTTTTGTAGAAGCAAATCAAGGTCCTGTCAGCATTCAGGCAGAGGGGATCACAAAAGTGTGTGAACACTACCAAGCAGGGGACAGGCTTCTTCACTTACTTTCTACTTCCTCTTTTGTTTTTTGGTGCTGTCTTTTTTTTTTATTTAATTTTTTATCTTTCAGTTACAGTTTACATTTGCTATTATTTTGTATTAGTTTCAGGTATACAGAATGGTGGTTAAACAATTCTATACTGTACAAAGTGTTTCCCCCAATATTTCCGGTACCCACGTGGCACTGAACATAGTTATTATAATATTATTGACCATATTCCCTGTGCTGTACTTTACATCCCCATGACTATTTGTAACAACCAATTTATACTTCTTAATCCCTTAAACTTTTTCACCCAGTTCCCAATCTCCCTTCCCTTCTGGCAACCATCAGGTCGTTCTCTGTATCTATGAGTCTGTTTCTGTTTTGCTTGTTCATTTATATTGTTTTTAAATTCTAATTGAAATCACATGGTATTTATCTTTCTCTGACTGACTTATTTCACTTAGCATATTACCCTCTATATGGTTTTGGAATTTGTGGGATACTGACCTTGTAAAATGAGCTTGAGAGTCTTCCCTCTTGAATTTTTTGAAATAGTTTGAGAAGGATTGGTGTTAGTTGTTCTTTGAATGTTTGGTAAAATTTACCTGTGAAGCTATCTGGTCCAGGACTATTGTTTATTGGTAGTTTTTTTATTATGGTTTCAACTTCCTTAGTTGCAATTGGTCTATTTAGGTTTTCTGTTTCATCTTGATTCAGTTTTGGAAGATTGTATATTTCTGGGAATTTATCCATTTCTTGCAGATTGTCCAATTTGTTGGTATAGGTGTTCATAATTTGCTTTTTTTCTGGGATGTCATTTGTTGCTTCTCATCTTTTTTTTACCCGCTTTTATATTTGGGCCCTTTCTCTCTTCCCCTCTCACTCTTTTTCTTTCTTTTTTTTTAATTTCTGATGAGTTTGGTTAAAGGTTTATCAATCTTGTTTATCTTTTCAAAGAACAAGTCCTTGGTTTCATTGATCCTTTGTACTGTTTTTTAGACTTTCATTTATTCCTGCTCTGATCTTTATTATTTCCTTTCTCTTACTTACTTTAGGTCACGTTTGTTGTTCTTTTCTCTAGTTTCTTTAGATGTAAGGTTATGTAGTTTATTTGAGATTTTTCTTTTGTCTTGAGGCAGGCCTGTAATGCTATGAATTTTCCTCTTAGGACTGCTTTTACTGTGTCCCATAGATTTTGGTTTGTTGTGTTTTCATTTTCATTTGTCTCAGGGTCTCTTTTTATTTGTTGATCTCATTGTTGACTCATTCATATTATTCAGCCTCCATGTGTTTTTGTATTTCAATTTTGTCCTTGAGATTTTAGTTTCATATCATTGTGATTGACAAAGATGCTTGATACCATTTCAATCTTAAATTTACTGAGACTTAGTTTGTTTCCTAACATGTGGTCTATTCTAGAAAATGTTCCATGTGCACTTAAAAAGAATGTATATTCTGCTGGTTTGGGTTGAAATGCTCTCAAAATTGCATGCATCTAGTCTAGTGTGTCATTTAAGGCTGCCATTTTCTTGTTGATTTCTGTCTGGAAGATCTATCTGTTGAAATCAATGAGGTGTTAAAACCTCCTTCTGTGACTTTATTACTGTCAATCCCACCCTTTATGTCCATCAAGATTTGCTTTATACATATAGGTGCTCCTATGTTAGGCACATAAATGTTTGTAAGGGTCATAGCTTCTTGTTGGATTGATCCCTTTATTATTATGCAATGTCCTTTGTCTCCTATTATAGCCTTTGTCTTAAAGTCTATTTTGTTTAATATAAGTATTGCTACCCCAGCTGTTTTAAGTTTCCATTTCAATGAAATATCTTTTTCCATCCCTTTACTTTCACTTTGTGTATGTATTTCATTCAGAGATGGGTCTCTTGTAGATACCATACATGTGGCTCTTTTTTTTGTTATTCATTCTATTACCCTATATCTCTTAATTGAAACATTTAATCCTTTTACATTTAAAGTGATTATTGGGAGCCAAGATGGAGGCATAGGTAGACACACTGTGCCTCCTCGTACAACCAAAAGAAGGACAACAACAAATTTTAAAACAAAAAACAACCAGAACTGACAGAAAATCGAACTGTATGGAAGTCCGACAACCAAGGAACTAAAGGAGAAA
>VMDR010024721.1:0-14846 GCA_007922815.1 Macrotus californicus | reverse complement strand
CCCGTTTATTCTCACGAGGGAGTGGGACGCCCGGTCCGCAGCCGCCACCTCTCCCGGCCAGCCGCGCCTTTCCCGGATCCGCCAGCCGCCGCCCCGCCACGCGAGTCCTCTCCGCCCCTCCTACCGGTCTGGATGAATGTTTCTTAGTTTCTTGGTTGTCGGACTTCCATACAGTTCGATTTTCTGTCAGTTCTGGTTGTTTTTTCTTTTAAAATTTGTTGTTGTCCTTCTTTTGGTTGTGCGAGGAGGCACAGTGTGTCTACCTACGCCTCCATCTTGGCCGGAACTCCTTTTCTGTCTTGATCCAGTGAAAGAATCTTCTTATTCTTGCTCCTGTAATTTGATATTTTTCCCACCAAATATTATTGATCTCTTGTTGATTGAAAGATTACCAACGTGCCCTATGTTGTGAGCAGATGTGACTCGGGACCTAGTGCCAGGGCCAAGACAATGAGCCTGCCGCCAAGGTTCTCTCCATGTGAAATGTTCCCAGACAACATTTCCTTCTGAAGGAGCTAAAGTTAGCTTTAAACAAATCACCCAGCTAGTTTTTAGTAACAGATAGCAGAAATGCTAATTAAATTATACTATGATGTCTTACGTCTGAATTAGCCTTTGGTAAAAAATAAAAACAAAAAGATACAATTTATGTTAGAATGAGATATAAAAGCAAGCTTAATAAAATCAAATTTGTATGGAATCAAGTTAATTTACCATTAAAACAATCTCTGTAGCCCTGGTGGGTGTGGCTCAGTGGATTGAGTGTGGGCCTGCGAACAGAAAGGTCACTGGTTCGATTCCCAGTCAGGGCACATGCCTGGGTTGTGGGTCAGGTCCTCAGCTGGAGGCATGCAAGAGACAACCAATGGATATTTCACTCCCTTTCTTTCTCCCTCCCTTCTCCTCTCTCTAATACTAAATAAATAAAATCTTTTAAAAAAACCTCTGTAGAGTAAGTATCACCTTTTCCTGGAGTGTGAGTATTATAACAAGAAATGGTAGCTGTTCAATCTCAGTTACCTCTGTAAAATGCAATGTAAAAGTGAATAAAACTCATGGGAAACAGAAAGCGAGGTGTACAAGGACAAGATCTCCTTTCTTGTCACATGAAACCCAATCTCTCACCCACAAAACCATCTACTCTCATATCTTTGTCTCTCAGAAGAGTTTAATAATGTACAATCTTAATATAACAAAGCACCACAAGAAACCAGAGCAAGAAACAGGACTAACATTAAAGGAAACAAGTATACTGAGAGCAGCCTCAGTGGACCACTTCCCAAAAGCCACACCACTGGCCTTTCTGGCACAAACTTCTCATAATTTTCATTCAGTTTTCACGACGTCCTTCCGGGCTCCTGGCTCTCTCTGCCTCCCTGGCCAGCCTGTCTTCCCTCAAGGCCACAGCCAGCCTCTCTCTTGCTTTTTTCACTTTCAGAGTCTGCCTCCGGATATCTGCACGGGTAACCGGTTGTCTGCAGAGAAGCTGTGGGACGTAGAGACCTGCCCCTGGGACCATCTCGGCCCAACCTGAAGACGAAGCTGTGGTGGGCTCGGGGCTGGTGCATGGAGACCCAGGACCAGCATGGCCCAGGGATCCACCTGCGCTTCTCCGTGCAATTATATTCATGGTATTCATGACATCCAATGTACTTAAAGGCTCCCCTTCACTGTTGCAGGCCTGGAGGCCCTGCAGTCTCCTGTACGCACAGACTGGCTGGGGCTTCTCCAAGGTCGTCTCTTCCTGCCTGACCTCATTGCCAGGATGGGAAATTATGCTTGTGACTGGCTTCTTGAAAATGCAGCTGGTCAGCCTCATAGGAAGTTCAGACCTTTCACGACGCCTCCGCTTCGTCTTGGATAGAAGTTGTCTCTTCTTCTGTAAAGTCTGGGGCGTCACATTTCTTTTGAGGTTTCCCTTTGAAAACACAATAAAATAGAAAGTTTGAATAACATGCGAGATAAATCAATTTTCTGGACCTCAACTAGGTAGGCTTAGGGTGGGGCCAAGAATTCACATTCCTGTGTTCCCAGATTGCTGCTGCTGCTAACACAGGCACCGCACATTAAGAACTACCGGGGACATCAAAGCAGATATGAGTCAAGAACAGAAGGCTCAAGGTCATTATCCAGTTTTAATTCCTGACGTCTCATTCACTGTCTTCCTCTGGGGATGTTTCCCTCTCCCCAGTCGTGTCAATGCCAACTACACGCACGCTGGTACCCTCTAGCCTAGTGAAGCTGTGTGCTTTTCGGCCCCTTGATACACACTTTCACTTGCACATCCAAGTCCTGTCTTTCCTTAAATCTTCTCTGGTTCAGAAACAACTCCGACATACCGTGTTTCCATCACACAGTTTCTTTTTTGCACAGAGACCTCCACTGTAAATAACCATTTTTATCCTATGGACTCTCTTTTCTCCTCCTACTCTTCCCTGTGAATCTCAGCTTCACACAATTGATGCTTCTTAAAAGTCAGTAGCTCAGCATTTATTCTCACATTTATTCTACATCCACACCCTTTCTAGGCCATTCTTCCATTTCCCTGGCTACAAATACCATTAATGAACTAGAAATGTCCACAGAATCAGTGTAATCTGACTTCAGCCCTAAGACTCAAATATCCATCTGCCCACTCTGCACATCAGTGCTCACATCCTTGGCTCAACTCACAGTGACCACGTGTCCCGCTGAAACAACCAGTTCCCCAAATAATTCACTACTGCCTCAGTGTCCTCAAAAATCACTTGTTCATGGTAAAACCCTGTTTAAAACTGAGTGTTATTCTGGACACACTGCCACCCCACACACATATCAGTGGACCATCCATCTATCCACCCTTCTGAATCCAAATATTCTCAACTTTTGAATAATTTTTGAGCATCTTTCTTTCAAATTTCCTACAAAATATTGTTTATAAAGAATGACCTCCCCTAATCCAGCAATCAAAATTAATATTACACTCTCTGTGTTAATTTTTATTTGTATGTTTTTAAAATATTTTATATTATATTATTTTTTATATTTTTTCACTATGTCGGATACTCCATGAAGAGAAGTCTAATGTGGACTTTAATGCTTTACACCACCGTGTTCATTTATTGATTTGCTCTCAGAAGGTGCTCAGATGTACTTATTGAAAGAAATTATTCAAACTCCAAAAAAATTCCAAATATTTCAAACAAATTTACCCAACCAGAATTATACAACGATCTGCAATATATTATCACTGCTTAAGAGTTCAAATCCTTTCCCTCTTTAATCCATTATAAAACTCTAGTCACAATGAACTATTTGAAATGTAAATCCACTCAGCATACCTTTTCTTTTAATCCCCTCGTTTCCGTCTTCAGAGGTCCGTTTAAAAGAAGAAACCATAAATCTCATTGCATTCCTGTTGTCCTGCCACAATCAATACTGCCCTTCCATTGCCCAAGATGACTCAGTTTGAAGTGAAAGTTATGTGTTCTTCCCATTTATAGAGCACCCTTTATATGCCAAGTTGTGTATGTACTAAAACCTGTGGTTTAGAATTTAACTTAAAAGTCACTGCCCCTGTTGGTTTTAATCTGGGTTGGAGGAAAGAGTTAATAGACTGAGGAATGTCTAATACAGTGTTAGATAGAATTAAGCGCTGTGAGAAACAGCCGACAGAGAGACAGAGAGAAAGAGGAAGGGATGGAGGAAGAGAGGTTAAGAGGGATAAAGAGAGAAAGAAAATAACTGCAATTATTGATGACAGATTAGGAAAGAACTAATTGATGACAAGATTTTGAGTACAGCACCAAATTTTTGTTTATATGACCAAGTACACTGTATATAAAAAAAAATTTCCAGAGAAGGGATCAATTTAAACAGTGCAAGGTCAAATACTACTTCTAATTTCTAGTGATGATTGGTGTTGGTCAAAAACAAAGCAAAACAAAGACAAAACAAAAACATCAGGCATATTATTCCCAAGAAAGCTTATATACACAAAAATATACAATCCCTTGACACTCAATATTGTTAACACATTGTCAAAATATTAACACCTAAGAAATGACTTTAGTAAGACACTTTCTTGTTTTCAGAGCAACGGTCCACTAATTTCAGGAGGTTTCACAAAAGGAAAAGTATACAGATGGACACTCTTGCTGTCAATGCGGAATCTGTACTCACCAGAATTGGGCGGTTTGTGATCCAGGCAGATGCAGGCTCCCCCATGGCTGCAGAGTTGTCTTGCCGACCTACTCCTGAGATGCAGAGAGCCTGGGGCTTGCTGACAAATGCTGTGACTTTTGCCTCTGACTCCCCTTTTATGGAGGAAGTGAGTGGATAATCCAATCAGCGGATAATCCAACATCCTGTCACATCAATGATATTGGAGGGATTCCTAAATCTTTATATAGAAACACAAAAATATGGGATTATCGACACTGTTCAAAACTGTTAGAGATTTAAAAAATTAATGCATTCGTATGTGTGCCCTGGCTGGGGATTGAACCCACAATGGGTTTGATTTTGTATGTGGCCAAGTGCTCTGGTCTGCTGGGCCACCCAGCAGGGGCAAAATGATCAGCTTTTATGCATTGTACCAAAGGGGGGTCGGGGTCCTGCATCTACACAAATATGCTGACCTCTTTTTTTTCTTAGGAAATGTATACTATCAAATGAGATGAAAAATATTAGTATGAAAGTCCTTTTTACGGTGGTTGTGTATAGCAAAATTAGGTAAATACTTTATTATTCACTGAGCAAAATCAATGCATTTGTTGATGGGGGTGGTATTTTCAGTTTCTAGAAACATTTGAATGATTTTTTTAATCACCCACATGGTTACATTCCATAAGAACAGAAATGGAAGTTTCTATGCACAAAAATTTCCATGCAATTTATGTCTTAATAGAAAAACATAGAGACTATTTAAATAGTTATCATAAGCAGACTATCCAAAATACTTATTTATAATTCTATATATTACACAGACATCAAAAGTAAATCAATATTCTGTGCATTTGCATTTCACCTAATTACTGACAAATTTGAGATTGTTTCAATCATCTTACTTTTTTCCTTCCCTTCGCTCTAATTAGATATTGTTCCTTTACTGTCTACTTCACTGATTTTGATTTAACTATTTTATTATTTCATTGTTCCATCTATAAGTTTGTTAGCTGATATCATGTACAAATCTTTGTGTAATTACACTGATGATTTAAATCATGCACCCTTAATATACTATACAATAATTAATTACTTTTCCCACTACCCCAAAGGCTAATAACTTAGAACATTTGCAATTCTATTTTTAACATTCCTGAGTTTTGTATTACTGTTGTCATTCATTTTAATTCTATTTGTGCTTAGTCTTTTTGTTTTTTTTCAAAAATTTGAAATCCTCTGTGGTGCATTGTTGTTTCTATTGGTCTTGGCTGGACAAAGCGTAGACTAGCTAAACCCAATGAGAGTGGACAATAATGAATTCCCAAGGCAAAGGAAGCTCTGCCACTTTGCAAGAAGGTGTGACTTACCCCGGAGCATGCTCACATACACACACACTTGAAAATGTATGTGGGCTTGTCAACGTAAGAAACGTCCAAACCTGTAGAGAATATTTTTAGTTCATTTAAACCAAGCTGATGACATGTGCCAGAGATCAAGACCTCAAGTGCTCTGGAGAATAACAGTTTTGCAGCAGCTTTTATGCATTTAAAATTAATGAGGAGATGTAAGGAAGATTACATGGAGGTGGGAGCAAGCCACTAGTGAGGGATTGGATTACAGAATACTTAACAAGGTTATGTGCTTTCTTGAAGGTGGGTAAAGCTTATCTCAAAGGTGTGCTAGCCTAGACGTACAGAAACAATGAATAAGGCTTGCTTAAGGCAGAGATAAGCCTTTTAGTAAATAAATTACATATATGCCTGGGGCATAACAACCAGCCATGGCTTGCCCAGTTAGAAACTTATGATCACCCTGTGAGGTTACTTCCCACAGAATCCTTTTTATTTTTTTTTCATCCACAGGCCCAACCCTTTTTTCCTTTGGTCTCTCTCTCTCTCTTTCCCTTTATTTTCATACACATACACCCAAACAACCTCATACTGTGAGGTGATGGATGTGTTAATTAACCTTATTGGGATTTTCATTCCCATTACATTTTATACCTTAAATTTATACCACGTTATATTTATATGAGCTGGGAAACAAAGATTTAGCCTGAGGTTTGTTTTTTTTTAAAGATTTTATTTATTTTTAGAGGGGAAGGGAGGCAGAGAGGGAAACATCAATGTGTGGTTGCCTCTAAGGAGCCCCCTAGTGGGGACCTGGCTCGCAACTCAGGCATGTGTCCTAGACTTGGAATCCAAACGGCAACCCTTTGGTTTGCAGGCCGGCACTCAATCCGCTAAGCCACACCAGCCAGGGCTAGCGGGAGTTTTATAGAACCCGTATCTGTAGTCATCTTGGTAGGTTTATAGAAAGTATGTAGTAGTATGTGTATGTGGTATGGGAGTATAGAGCATGTGTGTATGTAGTATGTACTATTCTATTTATTTGAAGACCAAAGCAGGACCTGTTTTACCAGTCATTTGTTCCCTTTAAGATAGTAGATATTTGAGCATATTTAAATGTTGATGAATAGAGGAAGATATCCATATATCTCCAGCAGATATTTATGAAGATCTCATAGGTGAAAAAGTTAATATAGAAAAAGACCATTGTTAATATAGTAAAGTTAATGTGATTTAGAAGTGAGTTCTCTGGGCCCTTACATTTTTTTTCAATCTTCATATTTGTTTCACTCTTAGGATATAGTCCGATGATTGGTCAGTATAGGTTAAAATATGCTGCAATAACAAATATGCGCTGACCCGCCCACAGCCTGGTCCCACCCACAGCTCCCATCCTCAGTCTGGTTCCCTCCCAGCAGGCAACCCAGCTCAGGGCCCCACTTTGTTCAAACTAAACAAACTAAAACACCTGGGCCTGGGGCGGGGCTGCCAGGGCCAGTGGCATCGCCCACTGCTCAGCCGAGACCCTCAAAGTCCAGCTGTCAGCTTGGGGCGGCCAAGAGCGGAAGCGGAAGTGCGGGTGCAGAGGGCGTTGCTGGGGGGCTGGGGCACGCAAGTGGAGGGGTGGTGAGACTCGGCGGATCCCCCCAAGGGTGCCGACACCTGTCATCTCAGCACTACCCCCAAAGCCTGCATGAGGGGCAGGCCTTGGTCGGCGATAGGGGCCGGGCTTCCGCCAGACCCAGGGAAGGGCCTGGAGCCCCTCGGTCCTGGCCGCCCGGGAGCCCCGTTTCCTCTCCAGGACCTTCCGCTGTTCCCTCAGATCAGCCTAACCTGCTGTGTCCTCCCAGCTCAGGACCTCTCCTCAGGCAGTCCCCTCCATTACCCTGCCTCGGCGCATTCCGCTTCCCTCCCCAGCCCTCCCCAGCTCCGGCCATGTCTGGAGACGCCTTTAGTTCTCCCAGATTGGGAGGAGGCGGGAGAACCCTGGCATCCAGAGCGCGGTGGCCAGAAGTGCAATGTGCAGGACTGCCTTGCTACGAAGATTTAGTAGCTGAGCAGCAGTGGTGCTGAGCCTAGGAAACCTTGCTCTCGGGCCTTAAAATCTCGAGAGTCTTGAATTAACTGTGGAAATCATTTACAATTCAGCAGTCATTTGTGGACCCGTAAGTGCTACACCGTGTTTCACGTGTCCGGAGGCACCATGAACTCTCTCATCTAGCCAACTGAATCCGGCCAGTAAATGCTCCAGCATGAAGCTGCCTCCTCCCACTTGGGAGAAAAATCCAGCCAAGGCTAACAGGCTGGGTGGGCCCTTATTACATCTTAAATCAGGTTAAAAATCAAATTACTTGATTTTCTTATAAAATAATCTAACGTTTAAATTTTTGTTTAATTTTTTCATTTGTTTGGAAACTAAGATGTGTGTAATATGTTTACGAGTAAAGGTACAAAGGACATGGATCTGAGCAAGGCTGTATTAGGGTGAGAAAATGACTACAGATAGTAGAAAAAAAATGTGTATTTTTTTTTTTTGGCTAAAACTGCCATCTTCTAGTAATACACCAAAATGTCTAACACAAAGGACAAGAGGAGAGGCACTGGCCATTTGTTTTCTAGGCCTTTTAGAAAACATGGAGTTGTTTCTTTGGCCACGTTCATACACACCTATAAAACGGTGATTTTCTAGACATTGAGGAAATGGGCACTGTTCAAAAAGGAATGCCCCACAAATGTTGCCATGGCAAAACTGGAAAAGTCTTCAGTGTCACCCAGCATATGGTGAGTATTATAAATAAGTTAAGGGCAAGATTTTTGGCAAGAGAATTAATGTACATATTGAGCACATTACGTATTCTAAGGGCCAAGATAGCTTCCTGAAATGTGGGAAGGAAAATGATCAGAAAGAGAAGGAAGCCAAAGAGAAAGATACCCGGGTTTAACTGAAGTGCCAGCCTGTTCCACTCATAGAAGCCCACTTTGTGAATAATCCGTGGGTAGGAGCCTGAAACCAACTCCCTATGAATTCATGGTATGATGACTGTGAAAAAAATAAAAGACCCCTGTACTGTTGAGAAAAAAAAGTGCAATATGTTGGGTTATATCATTAATAGACACAATCTGTGCAACAATAATACCATCAAAGTGGCAAAAGAAATAGAGCTTGATAAGGAGAAAATTCTGAGATGTCCTAAGAAAAAGACAGAACTGTTAGCCTGTTAATAATTGTAAGCCACTCAACAAATACTACCAAAGATGATGCAGCAAAATATACAAAGAATTATACACCAGGACCAAGTGGGATTTCTTCCAGGGATGAAAGGTTGAGTTAACATCGCAAAATCCATTAATGTAATACATGAGATCAGTAGAGTTAAAATCCAAAGTGCAGTATTTTCTCAATAGACTCAAAGAGAATAAATTGACAAAACCCGATACCGTTTCATAGTTAAAATACTCAGCATACCCAGAATAGGAGAAAATTTCCAAACCTCATTGTGGGCATCTGTGGAAAACCTACAGCTAATATTACATTTAATCATGAGCTTTTCCACATGACCCAGAGCGGGGCCCATACAGCTTTGTTCTCAGTTCCCACATAACTTAAAGGAAAACGTTCACAATGTCTGGAGACCTTGGTGTCCTGCAAATGAAGGAAGAGGATGCCCTCAAATTCCTTGCAGCAGGAACCCACTTAGGTGGCACCAACCTTGACTTCCAAATGGAACAGCACATCTACAAAAGGAAAAGTGATGACATCTACATCATAAATCTGAAGAGAGCCTGGGAGAAGCTTCTGCTGGCACCTCATGCCATTGTTGCCACTGAAACCCCCACTGATGTCAGTGTCTCATTGTCCAGGAATACTGGCCAGTGAGCTGTGCTGAAGTTTGCTGCCACCACTGGAGCCACTCCTACTGGGGGCTGCTTCACTCCTGGAAACTTAACCAGATCCAGGCAGGCTTGTGGGAGCCGAGACTTCTGGTGGTTACCCATCCCAGGGCTGAACACCAGCCTCTCACCAAGGCGTCTTAATCTGCCTACCACTGCTCTGTGTAACACACTCTCTTCTGGGCTCTGTGGACGTTGCCATCCCTTGCAACAGCAAGAGGCTCACTCAGTGGGTCTGATGTGGTGGATGCTGGCCTGGGAAGTTGTGTACGTGTGGCACCATCTCCTGTGAACACCCACGGGCAGTCATGCCTGATCTCTACTTCTACAAGGCCCTGATATTACAGGGAAATAAGATATATTATGCCAGGTGCGGTGGTGCACACATGTGGTCCCAGCTGCTCGGGTGGCTGAGGCAGGAGGATCGCTTGAGCCCAGGAGTTCTGGGCTGTAGTGCGCTATGCTGATCAGGTGTCCGCACTAAGTTCGGCATCAATATGGTCACCTCCCAGGAGCAGGGGGCCACCAGGTTGCCTAAGGAGGGTCAAAGGTCCAGGTTGGAAACAGAACAGGTCAAAACTGCCGTGCCAATCAGAAGATGTATTGTGAGCACAGTTAGAATGTGTAAGTAATTTCCACGTGTTCAAAATGGTGTTAAATGAGAAAGTAACTTTTCGATGACCAGGTCATAAAATAAATGCTTGGAGACAAGAGAATCTTAGGTAACTTTTCTGTAAATGGAGTCTAGGAGCCCAGTGCTGACAGTCTCACATTTTACTGTACATACATATTTGTGGTGTTTCAGGACTCCCTGGCTTTTAAGGATGTGGCTGTGAACTTCAGTCTGGAGGAGTGGGCCTTACTGCATCCTGCCCAGAAGAAGCTCTACAGAGATGTGATGACAGAAACCTTCAGGAACCTGGCCCCCATAGGTAAGGATGACAACATTCCTTCAGCCATCAGTCAGAGAACAAGAGTTTCTTGCTCAACAATGTTGTTTCAAGCTCTGTAACGTGGAAAAGGAAAATTCTGGTAGACAATCTGGGCATGGCTATAGCTCTTCATGATCTCGGAGCAAATAATTTGTCCATCATTCTAATCCTTTGGACCATTTTTCTGGGTCTCCCTTGTAGGAAAAAGATGGGAAGAACATGACATTAAAGATCAGTACAAACAACGGAGGAGAAAATTAAGGTGAGTCACATTCGCAATAGAAAGCAGCGTCTCATGGACAGATTCTAGTACTGGGTTGGCCAAAAAGTTCATTTGTTTTTTTCCATAAAATGGTTCTACTAGCCCTTAGCTGTCTTTAACTTCATTCAAAACAATTTTGTTAGATTGTACCGTGACAGCTGCCAGATCAGCGTGCATGAAAAAAAAACAAAAAACATCAAAATTGGTGAATTTTTGTGTACCATTTTAATATTGAAAATGGAAGAAAATATGCAACATTTTCAACACATTATACATTATTATTTCAAGAAAGGTAAAAATGCAAAAAAAAGAGTGTGGAGAAGACTATGACTGACCAAATGTGTCAAGATGGTTTGCGGCCCTGGCTGGTGTGGCTCAGTAGATTGAGCACACGGGCCTGTGAGCCAAAGGGTCTCCAGTTCGATTCCCAGTCAGGGCACATGCCTGGGTTGTGGGCCAGGTCCCCAGTAGGGGGTGCGTGAGTGACAGCCACATTCTCCTTTTCTCCCTCCCTTCCCCTCTGTCTAAAAATAAATAAATAAAGTCTTTTTTTTTTAAGTGGTTTATGAAGTTTCGTGCTGGAGATTTCTTGCTGGATGATGCTCCATGGTTGGGTAGACCAGTTGAAATCGATAGCGATCAAATCAAGACATTAATTGAGAACAATCAACACTCTACCACACGGGAGAGAGCTGACATGCTCCAAATGTGCAAATCAATAAAGTTATTGGTGGAAATGAAAAATGTGTCTTTTATTTCATGGAAAAAACTAAATGGACTTTTTGGCCAACCCAATATGTTGTGAAATTTTTTAAATATGTAGCAAACAAAACAAACAAACTCTCCTTCAAGTGTATTCTTGTTAGAAAAAAATTTTAAAAGTGATCTTTTAAATGTGACATGTATGTTCAGTGTTTACTACATAGTTCACTTGGAAACAGCATTAATAAACCCTATATTTGAATATCTTAGGTTTATAATAACAAGGGTAAAGTCTTAGAGAACATTCAGTACATTTTCAGACAAGACAGTGTATCTATACTTTTCCTATAAATCATAATACATACAATTAATATAAAATTATGAATAGCGAAATCATTAATAATGCACTTCTTCTTTACAGAAGTCCAGTGGTAGTGAGAACATGCGAAAGTAAACAGGCTGATCCACACGGAGAAAGGTTCAGCCTTATTTCCAATCACAATCCGAAGGAAGAAACCACCAGAGTGACACGGCACGAATGCAGAACGTGTGGAAAAGTTTTTGTGTCTCGTTCATCTCTTAGTAGGCACAACAGCGGTCACACTGGACACAAAGCGCGTGAATTTCCAAAGAAAGGAGAGTAGCCTTATAAGTGTAAAGAATGTGGTGAGACCTTTAGTCACCTACTGTGGTTGGAAAAACATGAAGGAACCCACAGTGAGGAGAGTCCCTATGAATGTCCCATATGTGGTAGAGCCTTCAGGTCTTCCAGAAATGTTAAAGTACATGAAAGAACTCACACTGGAGAGAGGCCCTTCGAATGTAAAGTATGTAGTACAGCATTCAGGCATCTCATTGATCTTCGAAGACATGAAAGAACTCACACTGGAGAGAAGCTCTATAAATGTAAAATGTGTGGTAAAGCCCACAGAGACCACTGGTCTTTTAAAATACACGAGAGCCCTGGCTGGTGTAGCTCAGTGGACTGAGTGTTGACCTGCGAACGAAAGGGGTCACTGGTTCGATTCCCAGTCAGGGCACATGCCTGGGTTGCAGGCCAGACCCCTGGTTGGGGGTGCATGAGAAGCAGCCACAAATTGATGTTTCTTTCCCTCTCTTTCTCCCTCCCTTCCCCTCTCTCTAAAAAATAAATAAAATCTTTAAAAAAATAAATAAATAAAATACATGAGAGAGTGCACACTGGAGAGAAACCCTATGGATGTAAGAAATGTGGTAAAGCCTACATGTCTTTCAGGTCCTTAAAAAGACAAATCAACCCAT
Organism: Macrotus californicus; assembly: GCA_007922815.1. NCBI lineage: Eukaryota > Metazoa > Chordata > Mammalia > Chiroptera > Phyllostomidae > Macrotus > Macrotus californicus. Next base: position 2,283 of record VMDR010024721.1, on the reverse strand, counting down.
ACTATGGAGAAACCCTGTGAGTGTAAAATATGTAGTACAGCATTTAGGTATATCGGTGATCTTGGAAAACGTGAAAGAACTCACACAGGGGAACTCTATAAATGTAAAATATGTGGTAAAGCCCACAGAGACACATAAAAATTCACACTACGGAGAAACCCTGTGAATGAAAAAATACGTAACGCAACAGGAAGGGACACACCTTGCACTCTAGCAGGAAGGTGTTTCTACCACCCAAACAGGAGTAAGATTTCTCCTGGCCTAGCAACAAGACCTCGCACTCACGGGGAACTATTACAACTCAGTCACTGAAGAGTCTTCACCACCCTGAACTTGTACTTGCCTCTCTGATGGACTTTCATTCAAAGAACCCCTTTCAGACTTCCTCCTTTTTCTCTATAAAGTAACATTCTTCTCCTTTGTACAGCCTGCCTATAGATTTTGCTCTGGTATGTTTGTACCAAAATACAGTTCTCTGCTGTTACCAAATAAACCCACTTTACTAGTTAAATAGTTGGGTTTTTTTAAGTTCAATATTGCTGTGGCAGTTGCTCACTGACTTGGGCACACATAACCTCATTCAACAAAAACATTGATACTAATCAGTAAATCTCCGAAGCACTCTAAATACACAAACGCCTTAGAGGGTTTTTGTGGGTTTTTTTCTTTTTTGAGGTTTTTCATGAAGGATAAACTCCCTGCAGCCGTGGTAGCTGATGACCAGCTAGCTTTGGTCTGTTTACTTAGCAGCCAGGGAGGTTCTGTTCCCTTAAAAGGGCTTCTGCCCCATGGGGGCAGGCTACACTGGTAAGGTGCTGCCTATAACAACAAATTAAAGTACACGCATTAGTAAAACACTTGAAGAACGTTCAGGATCCACACTGACACTTTGGGTTTCTCCCATACCCTAGGATGAATAGATTCAAATATTTTTGAGGAGTTATCTTTATTGTATGTTGCTTGTGCTTTTCACATCACTTTTCAACTAATATTTGAGTTCAAGTTCATTTAAATGAGAGGTGTCATTATTCAATTGTCACTAATAAAACTCTGACCTCCATTTTGATATTTGACTCTTCATTGGCTTTAGATACCTGCTTGTCTTGGCCGGCCCAGAATCTTTGATAAAGAAGTTATGGAAGTTGATACATGTGTTTATGTGTGTCAGTGGGTGGAGGGCCAGACCTTGAAAACGCTCAGCCTCCACTCTTGCACACGTGAAAGGGCCAACCCACTCCCCTTTGCACAAACCGAATGAACCGGCTTGCCCTTGCTTGCCCGCTCTCCTCTGAAAGCACATTCGAGCAATAAGCATTTTCATTCAGTCGATGCGTATGGTGACCTCAGTTGTGGCGTCCAGCTTTATTGTAGTCAGGGTGTTAATAGTGCACCCAAAAGGACATTGATAAAACAAAAGATAAACCATGGAAAGCATCTTCAGGGTATTTTGTAAAGATCCTCATCCCAGTGTATATTTACTGATTTTATGCATCCCAACTGGGGATTGAACCGGAAACCTAGGTGTGTGCTCTGATGGGGATCAAGCCTGAAACCTTTTGGTGTGTGGGAGGACCCTCCAACCAACTGAGCCACCCGGCCAGGGCCAGGGTATGTTTTGTACTAGGCTTGGCTCTTGTGGTTCTTGCCATTTGAAGATGTCCTTCAGCAACAACCATCAGGAAACTGAAAAAAGATCCATTATTTCTGATACCTGCAAATTATACAGCACGCCCGGGGCCATCCAACAAGGTTGCTGGGAGGAAAGGAAAGCGGACATTGCTGATGGGCCGGGGACTCTGCGGTCACTGGAGTTAGGAAAGGGGGCCTAGTGCTTCATGAGCTGCCTCTTCATTGGTGAATCTAAAACACAGGAATGGGAATTTAAAGCACACGGAGAGAAAACAAGATGCTCAGTTATTGAAATCAACTAAGATTTCTGAAACAAAGGAGCCTCGGTGAGGGGAGGCGGCCGCTCTTTAGTCCGGTGGCTGGCAGTGTGTTTATCCAAGATCCACTTTGAAGTGGATGCCTTGGAAGTCAAAGCTTGCTTTAGTCACGTATTTGCGTTACAACAGAGAAAACCCCCACATATCAGCCCTGACACTGCAGGGTAACAAACAGGTATTCAGGATGGGGAATTTTTATATTATGAGGGAAACAAACCCAAACAGAGAGATCCCAGTATGATAATGTTTTGAGATGCATCGGTCACAGAATAAAAACTTTGAAGCCCTCCACACGGTGGCCATTAGCAGTAGAATCGGTAAGTGAAAAATGACTTCA